>JAZAYU010000231.1:0-289951 GCA_038501625.1 Corbicula japonica | reverse complement strand
TGTACCCGGAGTTAAAATAACAGTATTGGGAGTGGCAATAACGGTATTGGTAGTGCACATAAGGCTATGAACAGTGTACATACTGGTATAGGCCAAAATTTCAAACGTATCCTGCGGGTAAACAAGTGTATCCGGCGTGTAAACAAGTGCATCGGGATGGGAGAAAACTGTACCCGGAGTTAAAATAACAGTATTGGGAGTGGCAATAACGGTATTGGTAGTGCACATAAGGCTATGAACAGTGTACATACTGGTATAGGCCAAAATTTCAAACGTATCCTGCGGGTAAACAAGTGTATCCGGCGTGTAAACAATTGCATGCGGATGGGAGAAAACTGTACCCGGAGTTAAAATAACAGTATTGGGAGTGGCAATAACGGTATTGGTAGTGCACATAAGGCTATGAACAGTGTACATACTGGTATAGGCCAAAATTTCAAACGTATCCTGCGGGTAAACAAGTGTATCCGGCGTGTAAACAATTGCATGCGGATGGGAGAAAACTGTACCCGGAGTTAAAATAACAGTATTGGGAGTGGCAATAACGGTATTGGTAGTGCACATAAGGCTATGAACAGTGTACATACTGGTATAGGCCAAAATTTCAAACGTATCCTGCGGGTAAACAAGTGTATCCGGCGTGTAAACAAGTGCATCGGGATGGGAGAAAACTGTACCCGGAGTTAAAATAACAGTATTGGGAGTGGCAATAACGGTATTGGTAGTGCACATAAGGCTATGAACAGTGTACATACTGGTATAGGCCAAAATTTCAAACGTATCCTGCGGGTAAACAAGTGTATCCGGCGTGTAAACAAGTGCATCGGGATGGGAGAAAACTGTACCCGGAGTTAAAATAACAGTATTGGGAGTGGCAATAACGGTATTGGTAGTGCACATAAGGCTATGAACAGTGTACATACTGGTATAGGCCAAAATTTCAAACGTATCCTGCGGGTAAACAAGTGTATCCGGCGTGTAAACAAGTGCATCGGGATGGGAGAAAACTGTACCCGGAGTTAAAATAACAGTATTGGGAGTGGCAATAACGGTATTGGTAGTGCACATAAGGCTATGAACAGTGTACATACTGGTATAGGCCAAAATTTCAAACGTATCCTGCGGGTAAACAAGTGTATCCGGCGTGTAAACAAGTGCATCGGGATGGGAGAAAACTGTACCCGGAGTTAAAATAACAGTATTGGGAGTGGCAATAACGGTATTGGTAGTGCACATAAGGCTATGAACAGTGTACATACTGGTATAGGCCAAAATTTCAAACGTATCCTGCGGGTAAACAAGTGTATCCGGCGTGTAAACAAGTGCATCGGGATGGGAGAAAACTGTACCCGGAGTTAAAATAACAGTATTGGGAGTGGCAATAACGGTATTGGTAGTGCACATAAGGCTATGAACAGTGTACATACTGGTATAGGCCAAAATTTCAAACGTATCCTGCGGGTAAACAAGTGTATCCGGCGTGTAAACAAGTGCATCGGGATGGGAGAAAACTGTACCCGGAGTTAAAATAACAGTATTGGGAGTGGCAATAACGGTATTGGTAGTGCACATAAGGCTATGAACAGTGTACATACTGGTATAGGCCAAAATTTCAAACGTATCCTGCGGGTAAACAAGTGTATCCGGCGTGTAAACAAGTGCATCGGGATGGGAGAAAACTGTACCCGGAGTTAAAATAACAGTATTGGGAGTGGCAATAACGGTATTGGTAGTGCACATAAGGCTATGAACAGTGTACATACTGGTATAGGCCAAAATTTCAAACGTATCCTGCGGGTAAACAAGTGTATCCGGCGTGTAAACAAGTGCATCGGGATGGGAGAAAACTGTACCCGGAGTTAAAATAACAGTATTGGGAGTGGCAATAACGGTATTGGTAGTGCACATAAGGCTATGAACAGTGTACATACTGGTATAGGCCAAAATTTCAAACGTATCCTGCGGGTAAACAAGTGTATCCGGCGTGTAAACAAGTGCATCGGGATGGGAGAAAACTGTACCCGGAGTTAAAATAACAGTATTGGGAGTGGCAATAACGGTATTGGTAGTGCACATAAGGCTATGAACAGTGTACATACTGGTATAGGCCAAAATTTCAAACGTATCCTGCGGGTAAACAAGTGTATCCGGCGTGTAAACAAGTGCATCGGGATGGGAGAAAACTGTACCCGAATTTAAAATAACAGTATTGGGAGTGGCAATAACGGTATTGGTAGTGCACATAAGGCTATGAACAGTGTACATACTGGTATAGGCCAAAATTTCAAACGTATCCTGCGGGTAAACAAGTGTATCCGGCGTGTAAACAAGTGCATCGGGATGGGAGAAAACTGTACCCGGAGTTAAAATAACAGTATTGGGAGTGGCAATAACGGTATTGGTAGTGCACATAAGGCTATGAACAGTGTACATACTGGTATAGGCCAAAATTTCAAACGTATTCTGCGGGTCAACAAGTGTATCCGGCGTGTAAACAAGTGCATCGGGATGGGAGAAAACTGTACCCGGAGTTAAAATAACAGTATTGGGAGTGGCAATAACGGTATTGGTAGTGCACATAAGGCTATGAACAGTGTACATACTGGTATAGGCCAAAATTTCAAACGTATCCTGCGGGTAAACAAGTGTATCCGGCGTGTAAACAAGTGCATCGGGATGGGAGAAAACTGTACCCGGAGTTAAAATAACAGTATTGGGAGTGGCAATAACGGTATTGGTAGTGCACATAAGGCTATGAACAGTGTACATACTGGTATAGGCCAAAATTTCAAACGTATCCTGCGGGTAAACAAGTGTATCCGGCGTGTAAACAAGTGCATCGGGATGGGAGAAAACTGTACCCGGAGTTAAAATAACAGTATTGGGAGTGGCAATAACGGTATTGGTAGTGCACATAAGGCTATGAACAGTGTACATACTGGTATAGGCCAAAATTTCAAACGTATCCTGCGGGTAAACAAGTGTATCCGGCGTGTAAACAAGTGCATCGGGATGGGAGAAAACTGTACCCGGAGTTAAAATAACAGTATTGGGAGTGGCAATAACGGTATTGGTAGTGCACATAAGGCTATGAACAGTGTACATACTGGTATAGGCCAAAATTTCAAACGTATCCTGCGGGTAAACAAGTGTATCCGGCGTGTAAACAAGTGCATCGGGATGGGAGAAAACTGTACCCGGAGTTAAAATAACAGTATTGGGAGTGGCAATAACGGTATTGGTAGTGCACATAAGGCTATGAACAGTGTACATACTGGTATAGGCCAAAATTTCAAACGTATCCTGCGGGTAAACAAGTGTATCCGGCGTGTAAACAAGTGCATCGGGATGGGAGAAAACTGTACCCGGAGTTAAAATAACAGTATTGGGAGTGGCAATAACGGTATTGGTAGTGCACATAAGGCTATGAACAGTGTACATACTGGTATAGGCCAAAATTTCAAACGTATCCTGCGGGTAAACAAGTGTATCCGGCGTGTAAACAAGTGCATCGGGATGGGAGAAAACTGTACCCGGAGTTAAAATAACAGTATTGGGAGTGGCAATAACGGTATTGGTAGTGCACATAAGGCTATGAACAGTGTACATACTGGTATAGGCCAAAATTTCAAACGTATCCTGCGGGTAAACAAGTGTATCCGGCGTGTAAACAAGTGCATCGGGATGGGAGAAAACTGTACCCGGAGTTAAAATAACAGTATTGCACATAAGGCTATGAACAGTGTACATACTGGTATAGGCCAAAATTTCAAACGTATCCTGCGGGTAAACAAGTGTATCCGGCGTGTAAACAAGTGCATCGGGATGGGAGAAAACTGTACCCGGAGTTAAAATAACAGTATTGGGAGTGGCAATAACGGTATTGGTAGTGCACATAAGGCTATGAACAGTGTACATACTGGTATAGGCCAAAATTTCAAACGTATCCTGCGGGTAAACAAGTGTATCCGGCGTGTAAACAAGTGCATCGGGATGGGAGAAAACTGTACCCGGAGTTAAAATAACAGTATTGGGAGTGGCAATAACGGTATTGGTAGTGCACATAAGGCTATGAACAGTGTACATACTGGTATAGGCCAAAATTTCAAACGTATCCTGCGGGTAAACAAGTGTATCCGGCGTGTAAACAAGTGCATCGGGATGGGAGAAAACTGTACCCGGAGTTAAAATAACAGTATTGGGAGTGGCAATAACGGTATTGGTAGTGCACATAAGGCTATGAACAGTGTACATACTGGTATAGGCCAAAATTTCAAACGTATCCTGCGGGTAAACAAGTGTATCCGGCGTGTAAACAAGTGCATCGGGATGGGAGAAAACTGTACCCGGAGTTAAAATAACAGTATTGGGAGTGGCAATAACGGTATTGGTAGTGCACATAAGGCTATGAAC
This sequence comes from Corbicula japonica, assembly GCA_038501625.1. Taxonomy (NCBI): domain Eukaryota; kingdom Metazoa; phylum Mollusca; class Bivalvia; order Venerida; family Cyrenidae; genus Corbicula; species Corbicula japonica. The sequence continues at coordinate 285,538 of JAZAYU010000231.1, read as the reverse complement.
AGTGTACATACTGGTATAGGCCAAAATTTCAAACGTATCCTGCGGGTAAACAAGTGTATCCGGCGTGTAAACAAGTGCATCGGGATGGGAGAAAACTGTACCCGGAGTTAAAATAACAGTATTGGGAGTGGCAATAACGGTATTGGTAGTGCACATAAGGCTATGAACAGTGTACATACTGGTATAGGCCAAAATTTCAAACGTATCCTGCGGGTAAACAAGTGTATCCGGCGTGTAAACAAGTGCATCGGGATGGGAGAAAACTGTACCCGGAGTTAAAATAACAGTATTGGGAGTGGCAATAACGGTATTGGTAGTGCACATAAGGCTATGAACAGTGTACATACTGGTATAGGCCAAAATTTCAAACGTATCCTGCGGGTAAACAAGTGTATCCGGCGTGTAAACAAGTGCATCGGGATGGGAGAAAACTGTACCCGGAGTTAAAATAACAGTATTGGGAGTGGCAATAACGGTATTGGTAGTGCACATAAGGCTATGAACAGTGTACATACTGGTATAGGCCAAAATTTCAAACGTATCCTGCGGGTAAACAAGTGTATCCGGCGTGTAAACAAGTGCATCGGGATGGGAGAAAACTGTACCCGGAGTTAAAATAACAGTATTGGGAGTGGCAATAACGGTATTGGTAGTGCACATAAGGCTATGAACAGTGTACATACTGGTATAGGCCAAAATTTCAAACGTATCCTGCGGGTAAACAAGTGTATCCGGCGTGTAAACAAGTGCATCGGGATGGGAGAAAACTGTACCCGGAGTTAAAATAACAGTATTGGGAGTGGCAATAACGGTATTGGTAGTGCACATAAGGCTATGAACAGTGTACATACTGGTATAGGCCAAAATTTCAAACGTATCCTGCGGGTAAACAAGTGTATCCGGCGTGTAAACAAGTGCATCGGGATGGGAGAAAACTGTACCCGGAGTTAAAATAACAGTATTGGGAGTGGCAATAACGGTATTGGTAGTGCACATAAGGCTATGAACAGTGTACATACTGGTATAGGCCAAAATTTCAAACGTATCCTGCGGGTAAACAAGTGTATCCGGCGTGTAAACAAGTGCATCGGGATGGGAGAAAACTGTACCCGGAGTTAAAATAACAGTATTGGGAGTGGCAATAACGGTATTGGTAGTGCACATAAGGCTATGAACAGTGTACATACTGGTATAGGCCAAAATTTCAAACGTATCCTGCGGGTAAACAAGTGTATCCGGCGTGTAAACAAGTGCATCGGGATGGGAGAAAACTGTACCCGGAGTTAAAATAACAGTATTGGGAGTGGCAATAACGGTATTGGTAGTGCACATAAGGCTATGAACAGTGTACATACTGGTATAGGCCAAAATTTCAAACGTATCCTGCGGGTAAACAAGTGTATCCGGCGTGTAAACAAGTGCATCGGGATGGGAGAAAACTGTACCCGGAGTTAAAATAACAGTATTGGGAGTGGCAATAACGGTATTGGTAGTGCACATAAGGCTATGAACAGTGTACATACTGGTATAGGCCAAAATTTCAAACGTATCCTGCGGGTAAACAAGTGTATCCGGCGTGTAAACAAGTGCATCGGGATGGGAGAAAACTGTACCCGGAGTTAAAATAACAGTATTGGGAGTGGCAATAACGGTATTGGTAGTGCACATAAGGCTATGAACAGTGTACATACTGGTATAGGCCAAAATTTCAAACGTATCCTGCGGGTAAACAAGTGTATCCGGCGTGTAAACAAGTGCATCGGGATGGGAGAAAACTGTACCCGGAGTTAAAATAACAGTATTGGGAGTGGCAATAACGGTATTGGTAGTGCACATAAGGCTATGAACAGTGTACATACTGGTATAGGCCAAAATTTCAAACGTATCCTGCGGGTAAACAAGTGTATCCGGCGTGTAAACAAGTGCATCGGGATGGGAGAAAACTGTACCCGGAGTTAAAATAACAGTATTGGGAGTGGCAATAACGGTATTGGTAGTGCACATAAGGCTATGAACAGTGTACATACTGGTATAGGCCAAAATTTCAAACGTATCCTGCGGGTAAACAAGTGTATCCGGCGTGTAAACAAGTGCATCGGGATGGGAGAAAACTGTACCCGGAGTTAAAATAACAGTATTGGGAGTGGCAATAACGGTATTGGTAGTGCACATAAGGCTATGAACAGTGTACATACTGGTATAGGCCAAAATTTCAAACGTATCCTGCGGGTAAACAAGTGTATCCGGCGTGTAAACAAGTGCATCGGGATGGGAGAAAACTGTACCCGGAGTTAAAATAACAGTATTGGGAGTGGCAATAACGGTATTGGTAGTGCACATAAGGCTATGAACAGTGTACATACTGGTATAGGCCAAAATTTCAAACGTATCCTGCGGGTAAACAAGTGTATCCGGCGTGTAAACAAGTGCATCGGGATGGGAGAAAACTGTACCCGGAGTTAAAATAACAGTATTGGGAGTGGCAATAACGGTATTGGTAGTGCACATAAGGCTATGAACAGTGTACATACTGGTATAGGCCAAAATTTCAAACGTATCCTGCGGGTAAACAAGTGTATCCGGCGTGTAAACAAGTGCATCGGGATGGGAGAAAACTGTACCCGGAGTTAAAATAACAGTATTGGGAGTGGCAATAACGGTATTGGTAGTGCACATAAGGCTATGAACAGTGTACATACTGGTATAGGCCAAAATTTCAAACGTATCCTGCGGGTAAACAAGTGTATCCGGCGTGTAAACAAGTGCATCGGGATGGGAGAAAACTGTACCCGGAGTTAAAATAACAGTATTGGGAGTGGCAATAACGGTATTGGTAGTGCACATAAGGCTATGAACAGTGTACATACTGGTATAGGCCAAAATTTCAAACGTATCCTGCGGGTAAACAAGTGTATCCGGCGTGTAAACAAGTGCATCGGGATGGGAGAAAACTGTACCCGGAGTTAAAATAACAGTATTGGGAGTGGCAATAACGGTATTGGTAGTGCACATAAGGCTATGAACAGTGTACATACTGGTATAGGCCAAAATTTCAAACGTATCCTGCGGGTAAACAAGTGTATCCGGCGTGTAAACAAGTGCATCGGGATGGGAGAAAACTGTACCCGGAGTTAAAATAACAGTATTGGGAGTGGCAATAACGGTATTGGTAGTGCACATAAGGCTATGAACAGTGTACATACTGGTATAGGCCAAAATTTCAAACGTATCCTGCGGGTAAACAAGTGTATCCGGCGTGTAAACAAGTGCATCGGGATGGGAGAAAACTGTACCCGGAGTTAAAATAACAGTATTGGGAGTGGCAATAACGGTATTGGTAGTGCACATAAGGCTATGAACAGTGTACATACTGGTATAGGCCAAAATTTCAAACGTATCCTGCGGGTAAACAAGTGTATCCGGCGTGTAAACAAGTGCATCGGGATGGGAGAAAACTGTACCCGGAGTTAAAATAACAGTATTGCACATAAGGCTATGAACAGTGTACATACTGGTATAGGCCAAAATTTCAAACGTATCCTGCGGGTAAACAAGTGTATCCGGCGTGTAAACAAGTGCATCGGGATGGGAGAAAACTGTACCCGGAGTTAAAATAACAGTATTGGGAGTGGCAATAACGGTATTGGTAGTGCACATAAGGCTATGAACAGTGTACATACTGGTATAGGCCAAAATTTCAAACGTATCCTGCGGGTAAACAAGTGTATCCGGCGTGTAAACAAGTGCATCGGGATGGGAGAAAACTGTACCCGGAGTTAAAATAACAGTATTGCACATAAGGCTATGAACAGTGTACATACTGGTATAGGCCAAAATTTCAAACGTATCCTGCGGGTAAACAAGTGTATCCGGCGTGTAAACAAGTGCATCGGGATGGGAGAAAACTGTACCCGGAGTTAAAATAACAGTATTGGGAGTGGCAATAACGGTATTGGTAGTGCACATAAGGCTATGAACAGTGTACATACTGGTATAGGCCAAAATTTCAAACGTATCCTGCGGGTAAACAAGTGTATCCGGCGTGTAAACAAGTGCATCGGGATGGGAGAAAACTGTACCCGGAGTTAAAATAACAGTATTGGGAGTGGCAATAACGGTATTGGTAGTGCACATAAGGCTATGAACAGTGTACATACTGGTATAGGCCAAAATTTCAAACGTATCCTGCGGGTAAACAAGTGTATCCGGCGTGTAAACAAGTGCATCGGGATGGGAGAAAACTGTACCCGGAGTTAAAATAACAGTATTGGGAGTGGCAATAACGGTATTGGTAGTGCACATAAGGCTATGAACAGTGTACATACTGGTATAGGCCAAAATTTCAAACGTATCCTGCGGGTAAACAAGTGTATCCGGCGTGTAAACAAGTGCATCGGGATGGGAGAAAACTGTACCCGGAGTTAAAATAACAGTATTGGGAGTGGCAATAACGGTATTGGTAGTGCACATAAGGCTATGAACAGTGTACATACTGGTATAGGCCAAAATTTCAAACGTATCCTGCGGGTAAACAAGTGTATCCGGCGTGTAAACAAGTGCATCGGGATGGGAGAAAACTGTACCCGGAGTTAAAATAACAGTATTGGGAGTGGCAATAACGGTATTGGTAGTGCACATAAGGCTATGAACAGTGTACATACTGGTATAGGCCAAAATTTCAAACGTATCCTGCGGGTAAACAAGTGTATCCGGCGTGTAAACAAGTGCATCGGGATGGGAGAAAACTGTACCCGGAGTTAAAATAACAGTATTGGGAGTGGCAATAACGGTATTGGTAGTGCACATAAGGCTATGAACAGTGTACATACTGGTATAGGCCAAAATTTCAAACGTATCCTGCGGGTAAACAAGTGTATCCGGCGTGTAAACAAGTGCATCGGGATGGGAGAAAACTGTACCCGGAGTTAAAATAACAGTATTGGGAGTGGCAATAACGGTATTGGTAGTGCACATAAGGCTATGAACAGTGTACATACTGGTATAGGCCAAAATTTCAAACGTATCCTGCGGGTAAACAAGTGTATCCGGCGTGTAAACAAGTGCATCGGGATGGGAGAAAACTGTACCCGGAGTTAAAATAACAGTATTGCACATAAGGCTATGAACAGTGTACATACTGGTATAGGCCAAAATTTCAAACGTATCCTGCGGGTAAACAAGTGTATCCGGCGTGTAAACAAGTGCATCGGGATGGGAGAAAACTGTACCCGGAGTTAAAATAACAGTATTGGGAGTGGCAATAACGGTATTGGTAGTGCACATAAGGCTATGAACAGTGTACATACTGGTATAGGCCAAAATTTCAAACGTATCCTGCGGGTAAACAAGTGTATCCGGCGTGTAAACAAGTGCATCGGGATGGGAGAAAACTGTACCCGGAGTTAAAATAACAGTATTGGGAGTGGCAATAACGGTATTGGTAGTGCACATAAGGCTATGAACAGTGTACATACTGGTATAGGCCAAAATTTCAAACGTATCCTGCGGGTAAACAAGTGTATCCGGCGTGTAAACAAGTGCATCGGGATGGGAGAAAACTGTACCCGGAGTTAAAATAACAGTATTGGGAGTGGCAATAACGGTATTGGTAGTGCACATAAGGCTATGAACAGTGTACATACTGGTATAGGCCAAAATTTCAAACGTATCCTGCGGGTAAACAAGTGTATCCGGCGTGTAAACAAGTGCATCGGGATGGGAGAAAACTGTACCCGGAGTTAAAATAACAGTATTGGGAGTGGCAATAACGGTATTGGTAGTGCACATAAGGCTATGAACAGTGTACATACTGGTATAGGCCAAAATTTCAAACGTATCCTGCGGGTAAACAAGTGTATCCGGCGTGTAAACAAGTGCATCGGGATGGGAGAAAACTGTACCCGGAGTTAAAATAACAGTATTGGGAGTGGCAATAACGGTATTGGTAGTGCACATAAGGCTATGAACAGTGTACATACTGGTATAGGCCAAAATTTCAAACGTATCCTGCGGGTAAACAAGTGTATCCGGCGTGTAAACAAGTGCATCGGGATGGGAGAAAACTGTACCCGGAGTTAAAATAACAGTATTGGGAGTGGCAATAACGGTATTGGTAGTGCACATAAGGCTATGAACAGTGTACATACTGGTATAGGCCAAAATTTCAAACGTATCCTGCGGGTAAACAAGTGTATCCGGCGTGTAAACAAGTGCATCGGGATGGGAGAAAACTGTACCCGGAGTTAAAATAACAGTATTGGGAGTGGCAATAACGGTATTGGTAGTGCACATAAGGCTATGAACAGTGTACATACTGGTATAGGCCAAAATTTCAAACGTATCCTGCGGGTAAACAAGTGTATCCGGCGTGTAAACAAGTGCATCGGGATGGGAGAAAACTGTACCCGGAGTTAAAATAACAGTATTGGGAGTGGCAATAACGGTATTGGTAGTGCACATAAGGCTATGAACAGTGTACATACTGGTATAGGCCAAAATTTCAAACGTATCCTGCGGGTAAACAAGTGTATCCGGCGTGTAAACAAGTGCATCGGGATGGGAGAAAACTGTACCCGGAGTTAAAATAACAGTATTGGGAGTGGCAATAACGGTATTGGTAGTGCACATAAGGCTATGAACAGTGTACATACTGGTATAGGCCAAAATTTCAAACGTATCCTGCGGGTAAACAAGTGTATCCGGCGTGTAAACAAGTGCATCGGGATGGGAGAAAACTGTACCCGGAGTTAAAATAACAGTATTGGGAGTGGCAATAACGGTATTGGTAGTGCACATAAGGCTATGAACAGTGTACATACTGGTATAGGCCAAAATTTCAAACGTATCCTGCGGGTAAACAAGTGTATCCGGCGTGTAAACAAGTGCATCGGGATGGGAGAAAACTGTACCCGGAGTTAAAATAACAGTATTGGGAGTGGCAATAACGGTATTGGTAGTGCACATAAGGCTATGAACAGTGTACATACTGGTATAGGCCAAAATTTCAAACGTATCCTGCGGGTAAACAAGTGTATCCGGCGTGTAAACAAGTGCATCGGGATGGGAGAAAACTGTACCCGGAGTTAAAATAACAGTATTGGGAGTGGCAATAACGGTATTGGTAGTGCACATAAGGCTATGAACAGTGTACATACTGGTATAGGCCAAAATTTCAAACGTATCCTGCGGGTAAACAAGTGTATCCGGCGTGTAAACAAGTGCATCGGGATGGGAGAAAACTGTACCCGGAGTTAAAATAACAGTATTGGGAGTGGCAATAACGGTATTGGTAGTGCACATAAGGCTATGAACAGTGTACATACTGGTATAGGCCAAAATTTCAAACGTATCCTGCGGGTAAACAAGTGTATCCGGCGTGTAAACAAGTGCATCGGGATGGGAGAAAACTGTACCCGGAGTTAAAATAACAGTATTGGGAGTGGCAATAACGGTATTGGTAGTGCACATAAGGCTATGAACAGTGTACATACTGGTATAGGCCAAAATTTCAAACGTATCCTGCGGGTAAACAAGTGTATCCGGCGTGTAAACAAGTGCATCGGGATGGGAGAAAACTGTACCCGGAGTTAAAATAACAGTATTGGGAGTGGCAATAACGGTATTGGTAGTGCACATAAGGCTATGAACAGTGTACATACTGGTATAGGCCAAAATTTCAAACGTATCCTGCGGGTAAACAAGTGTATCCGGCGTGTAAACAAGTGCATCGGGATGGGAGAAAACTGTACCCGGAGTTAAAATAACAGTATTGGGAGTGGCAATAACGGTATTGGTAGTGCACATAAGGCTATGAACAGTGTACATACTGGTATAGGCCAAAATTTCAAACGTATCCTGCGGGTAAACAAGTGTATCCGGCGTGTAAACAAGTGCATCGGGATGGGAGAAAACTGTACCCGGAGTTAAAATAACAGTATTGGGAGTGGCAATAACGGTATTGGTAGTGCACATAAGGCTATGAACAGTGTACATACTGGTATAGGCCAAAATTTCAAACGTATCCTGCGGGTAAACAAGTGTATCCGGCGTGTAAACAAGTGCATCGGGATGGGAGAAAACTGTACCCGGAGTTAAAATAACAGTATTGGGAGTGGCAATAACGGTATTGGTAGTGCACATAAGGCTATGAACAGTGTACATACTGGTATAGGCCAAAATTTCAAACGTATCCTGCGGGTAAACAAGTGTATCCGGCGTGTAAACAAGTGCATCGGGATGGGAGAAAACTGTACCCGGAGTTAAAATAACAGTATTGGGAGTGGCAATAACGGTATTGGTAGTGCACATAAGGCTATGAACAGTGTACATACTGGTATAGGCCAAAATTTCAAACGTATCCTGCGGGTAAACAAGTGTATCCGGCGTGTAAACAAGTGCATCGGGATGGGAGAAAACTGTACCCGGAGTTAAAATAACAGTATTGGGAGTGGCAATAACGGTATTGGTAGTGCACATAAGGCTATGAACAGTGTACATACTGGTATAGGCCAAAATTTCAAACGTATCCTGCGGGTAAACAAGTGTATCCGGCGTGTAAACAAGTGCATCGGGATGGGAGAAAACTGTACCCGGAGTTAAAATAACAGTATTGGGAGTGGCAATAACGGTATTGGTAGTGCACATAAGGCTATGAACAGTGTACATACTGGTATAGGCCAAAATTTCAAACGTATCCTGCGGGTAAACAAGTGTATCCGGCGTGTAAACAAGTGCATCGGGATGGGAGAAAACTGTACCCGGAGTTAAAATAACAGTATTGGGAGTGGCAATAACGGTATTGGTAGTGCACATAAGGCTATGAACAGTGTACATACTGGTATAGGCCAAAATTTCAAACGTATCCTGCGGGTAAACAAGTGTATCCGGCGTGTAAACAAGTGCATCGGGATGGGAGAAAACTGTACCCGGAGTTAAAATAACAGTATTGGGAGTGGCAATAACGGTATTGGTAGTGCACATAAGGCTATGAACAGTGTACATACTGGTATAGGCCAAAATTTCAAACGTATCCTGCGGGTAAACAAGTGTATCCGGCGTGTAAACAAGTGCATCGGGATGGGAGAAAACTGTACCCGGAGTTAAAATAACAGTATTGGGAGTGGCAATAACGGTATTGGTAGTGCACATAAGGCTATGAACAGTGTACATACTGGTATAGGCCAAAATTTCAAACGTATCCTGCGGGTAAACAAGTGTATCCGGCGTGTAAACAAGTGCATCGGGATGGGAGAAAACTGTACCCGGAGTTAAAATAACAGTATTGGGAGTGGCAATAACGGTATTGGTAGTGCACATAAGGCTATGAACAGTGTACATACTGGTATAGGCCAAAATTTCAAACGTATCCTGCGGGTAAACAAGTGTATCCGGCGTGTAAACAAGTGCATCGGGATGGGAGAAAACTGTACCCGGAGTTAAAATAACAGTATTGGGAGTGGCAATAACGGTATTGGTAGTGCACATAAGGCTATGAACAGTGTACATACTGGTATAGGCCAAAATTTCAAACGTATCCTGCGGGTAAACAAGTGTATCCGGCGTGTAAACAAGTGCATCGGGATGGGAGAAAACTGTACCCGGAGTTAAAATAACAGTATTGGGAGTGGCAATAACGGTATTGGTAGTGCACATAAGGCTATGAACAGTGTACATACTGGTATAGGCCAAAATTTCAAACGTATCCTGCGGGTAAACAAGTGTATCCGGCGTGTAAACAAGTGCATCGGGATGGGAGAAAACTGTACCCGGAGTTAAAATAACAGTATTGGGAGTGGCAATAACGGTATTGGTAGTGCACATAAGGCTATGAACAGTGTACATACTGGTATAGGCCAAAATTTCAAACGTATCCTGCGGGTAAACAAGTGTATCCGGCGTGTAAACAAGTGCATCGGGATGGGAGAAAACTGTACCCGGAGTTAAAATAACAGTATTGGGAGTGGCAATAACGGTATTGGTAGTGCACATAAGGCTATGAACAGTGTACATACTGGTATAGGCCAAAATTTCAAACGTATCCTGCGGGTAAACAAGTGTATCCGGCGTGTAAACAAGTGCATCGGGATGGGAGAAAACTGTACCCGGAGTTAAAATAACAGTATTGGGAGTGGCAATAACGGTATTGGTAGTGCACATAAGGCTATGAACAGTGTACATACTGGTATAGGCCAAAATTTCAAACGTATCCTGCGGGTAAACAAGTGTATCCGGCGTGTAAACAAGTGCATCGGGATGGGAGAAAACTGTACCCGGAGTTAAAATAACAGTATTGGGAGTGGCAATAACGGTATTGGTAGTGCACATAAGGCTATGAACAGTGTACATACTGGTATAGGCCAAAATTTCAAACGTATCCTGCGGGTAAACAAGTGTATCCGGCGTGTAAACAAGTGCATCGGGATGGGAGAAAACTGTACCCGGAGTTAAAATAACAGTATTGGGAGTGGCAATAACGGTATTGGTAGTGCACATAAGGCTATGAACAGTGTACATACTGGTATAGGCCAAAATTTCAAACGTATCCTGCGGGTAAACAAGTGTATCCGGCGTGTAAACAAGTGCATCGGGATGGGAGAAAACTGTACCCGGAGTTAAAATAACAGTATTGGGAGTGGCAATAACGGTATTGGTAGTGCACATAAGGCTATGAACAGTGTACATACTGGTATAGGCCAAAATTTCAAACGTATCCTGCGGGTAAACAAGTGTATCCGGCGTGTAAACAAGTGCATCGGGATGGGAGAAAACTGTACCCGGAGTTAAAATAACAGTATTGGGAGTGGCAATAACGGTATTGGTAGTGCACATAAGGCTATGAACAGTGTACATACTGGTATAGGCCAAAATTTCAAACGTATCCTGCGGGTAAACAAGTGTATCCGGCGTGTAAACAAGTGCATCGGGATGGGAGAAAACTGTACCCGGAGTTAAAATAACAGTATTGGGAGTGGCAATAACGGTATTGGTAGTGCACATAAGGCTATGAACAGTGTACATACTGGTATAGGCCAAAATTTCAAACGTATCCTGCGGGTAAACAAGTGTATCCGGCGTGTAAACAAGTGCATCGGGATGGGAGAAAACTGTACCCGGAGTTAAAATAACAGTATTGGGAGTGGCAATAACGGTATTGGTAGTGCACATAAGGCTATGAACAGTGTACATACTGGTATAGGCCAAAATTTCAAACGTATCCTGCGGGTAAACAAGTGTATCCGGCGTGTAAACAAGTGCATCGGGATGGGAGAAAACTGTACATGGAGTTAAAATAACAGTATTGGGAGTGGCAATAACGGTATTGGTAGTGCACATAAGGCTAAGAACAGTGTACATACTGGTATAGGCCAAAATTTCAAACGTATCCTGCGGGTAAACAAGTGTATCCGGCGTGTAAACAATTGCATGCGGATGGGAGAAAACTGTACCCGGAGTAAAAATAACAGTATTGGGAGTGGCAATAACGGTATTGGTAGTGCACATAAGGCTATGAACAGTGTACATACTGGTATAGGCCAAAATTTCAAACGTATCCTGCAGGTAAACAAGTGTATCCGGCGATTAAACAAGTGCATCGGGATGGGAGAAAACTGTACCCGGAGTTAAAATAACAGTATTGCGAGTGGCAATAACGGTATTGGTAGTGCACATAAGGCTACGAACAGTGTACATACTGGTATAGGCCAAAATTTCAAACGTATCCTGCGGGTAAACAAGTGTATCCGGCGTGTAAACAAGTGCATCGGGATGGGAGAAAACTGTACCCGGAGTTAAAATAACAGTATTGGGAATTATAGTGTCTCTAGCTGGGAGCGAACCCGCACCGTCACGGCGACAGCGCCTAGCCAGGCAATTCCTGCGACGTAACCAACTGAGCTAACCGGGACAACGCCAAAAAACGTTGATCGGATAGCCCTGACACACGCAACAACCACTGCATGACTTCGGTAACGGGTTTATTTACTGATAACAGTACTGAATAAATGTACGGGGAGACTTTTTACAGCCGCCACACTGCACAAATAGCGCTACTGTGAATTTCAAATTATAGTGTCTCTAGCTGGGAGCGAACCCGCACCGTCACGGCGACAGCGCCTAGCCACGCAATTCCTGCGACGTAACCAACTGAGCTAACCGGGACAACGCCAAAAAACGTTGATCGGATACCCCTGACACACGCAACAACCACTGCATGACATCGGTAACGGGTTTATTTACTGATAACAGTACTGACTAAATGTACGGGGAGACTTTTTACAGCCGCCACACTGCACAAATAGCGCTACTGTGAATTTCAAATTATAGTGTCTCTAGCTGGGAGCGAATAACGGTATTGGTAGTGCACATAAGGCTATGAACAGTGTACAACACGTTCTGATTTAGATAGTCCTGATTCTGATATGCCCTATATTTTGCGAACTTTGGAAAAATATTTTTTTGTGAATTAAACAGCTAATTACTCGTATTGTTCATGGCAATTTGTTCAATGATAACAGAAATAAATGCTAATTTTGTCAGAAAATTATATTCTGTTTAACATTTTTATGATGTTGACATGTAAACATATCAATTAAATTCAACAGAATAAACTTAATCCTAAAAAGACATGAACTACTAACGAAGCCATAACAGGGTGGCTAAATTCAGCCAGTGGCTGAATTCAGCCACAGAATGCATGACATCGCATACATTAAAAAAACCGGAAAAACTTCATCATATTAAGAAAACACCAATATTACCGTGTGGCTGAATTCAGCCAGTGATGAACGACAAACGTTTCCATTGACCATTTCGAACTAGTGTCTAAACAACGGAAGCCGTACCTTCCGTAAAACCTTTCAATGAGTACGCGTAATATTGTATGTGTATGCATTACGACATAGCAGCAATTGATTGTATTTTAAATACATTATTGAAGTTTGAACAGAGGTTTATATTGGCTTAGAGTAATATGACTGTTTCGTTGTATTTGTAACTATCGCACTTTTCATAATTGTTATATTGAGTGTATTAATAACAAATTAATTAGAAGTCCGTGACATGTTTAAATTTGATAATTAGAAGTTGTCCTAGATTTTTAGCCAATCAGAAGCTATGAGAATTCAAATTCATCGGCGATTTATTTCAGTAGAGGTCCTTTCTGTTTTCTGCTAATTAAAATACATTTCTAAAGAAAACTAAAGCCTACACTCTAAATGCGCTCGTTTCGACTTCTTTTGTCTATTGAATTGAAACGTCTTTATAGACTTAATCCTATACTAAGTGACAATCAGGATTAATAATAGTGAAATATACTGATCCAAAATAAAAACGACAAAAATAACATGGGAAACGACTGAAAACGACAAAAATAACATGGGAAACGACTTTAACTTGAATGGTACCATTGAGTGCAAATGGAGGAAATTGATCACCAATATGTTTATCTTCAAGTTGGAAGATGTATATTAAGTATCTATCTGTTAAAAAAAAAGAAAACAAAATTAGGTTGTTTTAGCAAATAATGCATTTGAATTTAAATGGGACGTGATATTTAAGTAACTGTTAAACGAATGTGTTTTTTCTTTCTGTTCATGTCATCAACTGTCCGGATGTGTTGTTCAAATACCACAAACAAAATGAAGGTTAAAATATAGCATCACTGGACAACATTTTTGAATTAAATATATATTATTGTTATGTACCTAAGTGCATAGTTTAGTAAACGGACATTCACGTTTAAGCCGACGCCGGAGTGAGAATTATCGCTCCCCTATTCTTCAAATAGTCAAGCTAAAATGTCAGGACAGTGACCAATAAGTGTGACAATTTTCAAAGTCACAGAAGTTTAGAACATCAATTTTCAAAGCTGGGTAAAAGACAAGTTTAAATGTGGTTTAAGTAAAAGTAGCATTTATTGAACATAAACATATATGGAAAAATAGGAATACAATTCTTTAAATAATCAAATTTACGCCATTTCATCCAGCGCGGTAGATAAAAACTTGAAGCAAATCAATACATCTTCGTGTGATACATTTATGACCCTTCTCATATACGTTATAAATAAGAAATATTCTTTTAAGTTAATGTTACTCAGTGCAAAAAACATATTGTTAATGTTCATCTCTATTGTCTTCAGCTCCCTTAAGAAAACATCATTTCAATTTTCAGGAGTAGGGCATCACCCATAGAAGCGTGTCATGTTTTGATCATTACTTATCAGAAGTGATAATGATATATTATTGTGTACACTGCACACATATAAAGTAAGAAGTGTCACACAATTTCTACTTACGAATATAGCTATTCTCATGTCAATAAAATCCATTCGTTTGTTTTGCAATGGTCTCATGGCGTTCGTGTTTGGTAAACAAAAACATGATAAAACAGATTGTTAACTCAGAAATCCAATAAAAACATCAAGAATATTAAACAACAAACGAGTAATGAATATTTATTTTACTCAAACTTTGATAAGGGCCACTTTTTTAGTCTTAAGGTTTTCCCGCTTAGATATGTTTACACACGTGTTTCAGTTTAATGATTTAACTTACTAAGAAGTAATCGTTTTTCTGCTGATAAACAATATAAACCAAACTAAATGTATCATAAACTAATCAAAATGTTAAGATATTTGAACTTGTATACTTAAAGGAACCAGTAGCATAGTTCACCTATGCTGATAATTAAAACAAAGTATTTTTGCTTTCACTTTATACAATTTATAACAATTTAAAAATAAAAAAGCAAAAACAAAAAAAAAAAACTCATGGTTATTTACAATGTACAAACAAGAACATACAATGAACAAATAAATCAATTAAAATCTGACAAATGTGTATCTGACAGAATGTGCAGTCAGGATGATGTAAGTATTATGGTGTACACTGCACACATGTGTTAGTAAGGAGTGTCACACAATTTCTTTAAAACGTGAAAAATTTAATACGATTACTTAGCACCTAATCCAATATGATGTTTCAAAATAAATTGTAACAGAAATACACATTTAAATAATAAGAAAGAGTATATATTGTAATTTTAGGATATAAATAAATTTACAAAAAAATGCAATGTGTTAACATTTTGTTTGATCCTTTCACAAAAAAGCTTTATTGATAATTTTTTCTGTCACATATGAGTAGATCTTTTGATTGATGTCGATTCTTGTAATGAAAGTACTGAGCAACCAATGTGAACAATTTGTGAACTTAGAATATTAAATTCTTTTACTTTACTTGATAATATTTTGAAATGACCATAAAATAATATCTCTGCATCCAATTAAGCGATTTCAAAATTATTTTATGCTCTATTTTTAGCTATATTATTCAAAACTCATTTGCGACCAGTTTAGCCCAAAAATGACATCTCAGTGATTTTCTTCGTTTGCAAGGAGTAGTTTAATACGCTTCGGAATCCGTTTGGAGGTTGAAAGAACGAATACCGACTCCTCACGTACACAATTTCTTTCTATTAATTTCTCAACATGTTGTCCAGTCCTTGTTGATACTGGATGTAATATTTCACCCATTCGCCTATAGAGTCTGACTCTTAATCTTGAATTTTCTACTTCAAAGACTTCGCCAAATCTAGCTCTTTCATTGTCATCGAATACCACCATATGACCAACAACATCCGGACTCTCAGTGACATTGGATATTTCAACTTCTTTCTGTGCACATCTTTTCCCAGAATAAACCTGAAATAAACACAAAAATATGGCTTAACATAGTAAAAAGTGTTATTTGAAATTTGCAAACATCAGTTTACTTTAAGTTAGGTTTCGAAAAACACACGAATTCGAAACTAAAGAAATTAATTACTCAAGTCAGTTGCAACACTGTTTAAAGAAATGAATTACTCAAGTAATTTGCAACAAAATAAACAGTGATGCCTTAAAACAACAATAACAAAAACAACAATTTTAAAATACAAAGGCAATATGTGTATCGGATGTGATAATATGAGAGACACCTCACTTTATTTACAGGACAGTTTTGCCTTTCCTATAGAAAAATGTATACATTATTCTTTCACTGTAATTTCAGTTTGAAAAGAGACCGAACATGATCATTTGCGCTATGAAAATGTGCGCGTTTTAGGTTGCTTATGATGTCACAAGCGAGCGCTCGAAACAATTCAATTTTATTTTTTTCACAGTCTCTTCCCTGTGACTTAACAGATGTCGATCGAGGGATGTGTTCAGTCTCAAAACTCGGTTAAGACGTCAAGTTTGATACTAAAAACTTGTAAAAATGATTTCTATCGATATTTGTTTTATCTCATATCTTATACGCGCCCCATGTCTTAAATCTTTTCATTAATCTGTTATTACCGATCGAACTCTTAATTAAAGTATCATTTATGTTACATTTACATATTTGTTGTTACTTTTAACTTACACGTTTCTGTTGTCTCTCTTTTTGCATCACATGAGAGAGCGGTGTAACTTGGCTTGGCGAAACAGCTTCACAAATATCAGGTGTATCAATAATGTCCCATTTTGGGACTGGCCAATCCCAGTCCGGGATGTGGTCAGTTGGTGGATTGTCCAGAAAACGTGTCCACCACTCAGACTGCTCCCGATTGAAGAATATCCCCATTTTATTAATATTCTCCTTGATTTTTGTAAAACAGTTTCTTGCCCATGACAACCTTACACCTGACGGACTTCCTTGTGGAACCATTTCCTGGCCATTTTCCTGCTTGAAAAGCTCTATTTTTTCCTCCCCTGGCCCAGGTAGCCACGTCTTGTCCATTGGCCATTTTTTATATTCAAGAATGACATGACCGGCGTCATCACTGGAGAGCCTGTAAAGGAAGACACTTTAAAAAGAACTCGATGATATTTATCTTTTTTTGTCTTAAGACAGTTTTGACAGTAAACTTATTTTCTTTACGGTGCAACCTGACTAGATAAACCCGTTGGATGGCACGGGGCCGGCATTTCTATAATTGTGGATGTTTCATCGTAGAAAAAAGAAAGTACTAAACATTTTTTTATTAATGAACATGGTATGCCTTTGAAACATTGCATCCAAAAAAATCATGCGAAATGGAAATTATTAAAGTTGTACATTTTCAATAAGAATTTTCCATCGATGTGTGAACAATGTGTTTGTACACACAAGAAAATAAACCCTGGAAGGATATAAAGAATATATACTACCACAGTTTGCTTAGCACCAACATTTTTTTTTCTGACACATATCTTCTGGTGTATGTCGATTAATGAATGAATAATCAATAAAGACAAATTTAGATTAATTTCATCATTTAAAAGTGGAGAAAATCTTCAAAACGCATGATTTCAAAATTTCTGCGCTTTTCAATGTACTGAGTATAAATCTTTCAGATCAAGAAACATTACACTATTTGTAACATTTATGTGACATTGCAATATTTTTGCAATTTGCGCTTCCGGTCAAAACTGGCGGTTGAGTTATAGTAGCAGGGTGATTCATAATATCTGATACACTTTTGAAGTTTAATAGCGTTAATATCTTCAAACAAAGGCATACGATTTTCTTATACTAATATTCTTAAGTCTTTAAAGTTTGATTTGATATATGAGGAAATATCGTACTTAAATAAGGAATGTTGTCCGTAAAACCTCAAGATTGTTCTATGTGAAAATTGTAAGCATATGCTTGATGATATTAACACTATTTAATTTTAAAAGTGTATCACACATTATTATGAATCAATATACATACATGTAATATAAATAATACGTATATTAATAAATATATATTACACCGTCTTGAAAAAGTCAAAAAAGAAGCTGGAAGAATGTGTTTGTTTTCGATCATTGTTCACCCTTTAAGAATTAGGACCCAGAATTTACCTAAAAGAGTGGCTTTTGCTGTGATTGTGCAACCCCTCACACAGATAAGGACTTATCCACGCCTTCACGTCGTAGACATACGAGACTTTAAACACGTCCATTCCTGTATTGACAATTATATCTTCCAGCTCTGTTAAGGTCCTTGCAGGGTTTCTTTTCAATGCTTTGGAAATCAGGGAAAACCTCTGGTCGATATCCTCATGTGTATGTCCGACCATGAGGAAGTTCACATGAATCTAAAATATAAATAAATAAAAATTTTAACGCGATACATTTGATGAAAATTTTTACTAAACTATTTCTTATTCAAAGAAAGCAAAACCATCATTTGCTGCAATTAATTAAAAATCTCTATCACCGGCTTGAATGAAAATTTTTATAAAATATAAAACGATATTGCAGGTTAGGTATTAAACGGTATCCTTTGAGAAATAAACTCGAAAAACCAATGTATAAACAAGTTAGGCTGTCATAACATCGGACAAGAAGAGACATGTTACGTGTTATTATTTTGCAGGTTAATTTAGAAAACTATACACTGCCAAAAGCAGAATGTTGATATCGGAATGTTTACTTAAGACTTGTTGACGGATGTAAAAGTTGGTCTTTGTAATAGGTTCAAACGCAATGTTATACCTAAGTAAAGGTTTTCAATTAGCAGTGAAAAAAATGTTCGAGTGTCGCATTTGTCATCAATGATAAAGATGTATTTAGACTTTATTATACGAACACATTATTGCTTTAGCACTTTTCTAAAAAATCTAATATAGTGTATTAAAAGATGATTAACTGAAGGAAACAAGTGGATAGTATGTTTCCAACCCACGAACAACTCACATAGGATATTATACCGTTGCATCACGAAGCCCGATTTTGAAATTGACTTTTATTGTTTTTTTTTAAAAAGCTTGGAAAGACAACGAAATTGATATACTTATACGTATTATTTCGTTTTGATAAAACTGGTTGAAACCACTCTGTTATAAACCGAGAGTTTATTCGAAACCGCACAGTAAATATAAATCCATAATTTAACAAAATCCGTGCGTAATCCGTGTAAGATTTATTTTCGAAAAATTCTGAAATGGATACTAGAGCAGATTTTTTTGATTACCCAATAAGTACGCTAGTAATCTTATTGATTCCAATTCGTGCAACTGACCATTAAATTCGATGTTGTTATTCAAAAGTTACATAATTTACGTCATACTGACGTTGTTTTATACATTTGCCGATGTTGTAAATGGTTTAAATGGGAAGGCTGTGCTTTTAAATTCTGCCCAACCTGAACTTTGCATAAATGTAACAAAAACATATACGTTTCAAACATACCTCTTTGGTCTTTTTTAACTTTATTAGTAGAGCCAGTGCTGCTAAAAGATATCTATTTTTATTTTCCCGTCCACAATTGTCCAACTGAATGTAGATTTTTTTAGTGAGCTTATCGCCACATCGATTCCACAAAGCTCTGAACAAACAGTTGATCGTCAAGTTTGAGTCGTGAGGATACTGATGGAGATCCACAAATATCTGCGTTGGTTGTCCGTGGATCAATACTCCGGTCAGATGAGTTTTAAGCGTATTGGCCGGGTCGAGACACTGAAATAAAGCATTTAGTAAACATATTTTATTACATTTTCAGGAGAGAGCTTAATATTTGACTTTAACGTATACATCCTCAAATTTGGAAATGTTGTTCGAAAAGCTGCGGCGAATATATTTGAATAGACTATGATATTCATCAGACAACATTTGGAAAGATATGGATTTCATAAGGTGTTTAATGGTCCTTTGGTGACCATTTTAATGTCATTTAAATTTTAATCTTTCAAATGTAAACCCGAACATTATCAAAAGAAAATTTGTATAATATAAGTCATTTCAATAAAAATTTTAAGAATTAACATATTTTACTAATTTTCAATTATGATTTATCTTGCTTATAAAATGTATCCAATAACTCTTTTTTTTTTATAAATCCTACAAACGAAATCTTGAAAACACAAGTAATAAAAATACATTACGAATTACATTCTACTGAATACGGGTGCCAAGTTCTATGTATATACGACATGCTAGACTAGTCACTTGTCTGATAAATAGTTGTTTTTTTCATTTGTTGTAGTTTTTATCGATAATAACAAAATGTGTATTGTAGCCAGTCAATTTTCTATCCCACTGCACTGTGAATAATCAATGAAGTTTAGAGAGGTCTGTAGACTGGCTTGGATTAATAGTTGGAAATTAAAGAAAATACTTCATCGCCAGGCTAAATACATGCATACATGTTTTTCTGAAAGGTGATTTGGTGTTGCTCTAGGATAAAACGCATGTTTATACCTAAGTAAAGGGTTTCAATTAGCAGAGAAAAAATTACTAACAATCTAACAAAATCAAACGCTTAAAATATTTATAAATATTTTTTTTTATTTAAACCCTGTAGGCATGACCACTGATTATATGGAAGATAATACGTTTATAGTGGAAGCGAGAATTAAATATTACCCATGTTTTGAACAGCTTATATCCAATGATATTCACATGTGGTATTCGCACATGTTTTAGCTGATAAGCACGCCTACAGTTCACATGTAGCCACTGGCGACTTGTGTTAAATCATTGGATGTTAATGGGATTATATTATCTTGCAATCGATTTTCCTGGCCCATTAGAATGTCACGAATAAGATATATCAAACGCGTAGTGTCTCCTGAGAATATGTTGAGACACCATTATAGTAATTCTCACAGACGAACTGTTTTTTTTTTCCATACGATGAAGTGCACCAATAGCAGGATAGTGTTTTAAAATCAATTTTGATTGGTAAAACATTTTGTGATTATGCAGACGATGTATACTCAAATATTCACTCTATTGTTTTGTAACGAGTTTGATTCTGTTTTTAAGCGCACATCTTCTGTGAATTCCAGCTTTGACTATCCCGATGCAAGGTTGTTTAAAATATTGGTTAACGATTTTATAATACATTGTAAAGGTATTCCCGCATTACCTTCCTTAGGTCTGAGGGATGTTGAGCAGCACTGTTATTTTCTCTGCATGATATGTTATTATAATTCCACTGACCTGATCTTATCAAGAGTTTATGAGGTTTCAATGTCCAGCTAATTGTTTATAATGATTTATGTTGCTCCATTGTAAGAGAACTGAAAAACCTTGAAGTTATAAAATGTTTGAGCCCATGGGCCGGCATGGTATTTTAACAAATTCACTTAAAATTTCTTATATCTGTTTAATAACCGAAAAATAATAATTTGAATGTATAATTGACTTCTAATTACTGCTATTATAATATATTGTTGATAAAATTGGTAAGTAACCAGTAAAGCTTAACAGATATTAATATGTTATCATGACAATTTAAACACTTCTCAAAAGTTCTAAGTGCACACTTTATAAATGTTGTTTCACCTTACTATTTGATTGAATCATTATATTTTGAAATTAAATGAATTTCCTATAATTTTAGTTTTTAATTATTTATAAGTGTTCACGTTTATAACGTAAATATTTACGTGATGTAAGAGCGTAAAGTCAACGTTCAACGTAAGCAATGTTTTTAATTAAGAAAAACAAATCATTTGAATGATTTCTCAAAATGATAAAATACGCAAAAAAGAGACATTTTTGAATTACGAATATCATCATAATTATTTGATAAAATGAAATTAATTTGTGCCAGTTAAGAACATGTTGACGGCACTATTGTGGTATTCATTCGTCAAACGTTCCATAGTTATAAAGTGTTGGTGTGAGTTTTGAGATAGTCCGGTGTCTGTGAACATGTGAAAAAAAGAAGACGATTGTCCAAAAATCAAATTGATTGCCACACAGGAATTATGCTGACGTGGATGACGTAATACGCAAAACATACGCACGGTTTTCAAATAATTATTATTGTTTGGTCATATTTAACATCATCCAAAGTTCTTTTAATTATGATAGTTTTTGTTTGAGCGATTAAAAAATTTAATGGTGTGCAATTAGAACTTTGACAAGTGTAGACCCTCATAACCCATTCAATGAACATTAAAATTGTTTTAAGAAACTTGAAATGAAGACCTCGGAAAAATAATGTCTAAGCAATTCTTCAAATCAATGTAGGAATGGGATTGCCAGTAGACATTAATCAAGAGCCACGCTTTGGTGAGAGATTCAGTAGTCCCCTAATTGATCACATGCTGATAGTGAAAAGAAGTCAGAATATCTGTGTGAAGCGCTAAACTGCGAGATGATTATCTATTTACGCAATTAATGAAAGCGGGAGATATACTTTTAAATGATGCTTATTAAGCATACATTATCTTAATTCAGAACAGATAATAAAGTCGATCTTTAATTGAACAAAGAACACAGTCCGTATATCATGTCATTTAACAACAAACTGGTTAAACAAGTTGAAAACATATTTCATTCTATCATTTTACCGCTTTTCCATTTTATAATAATAAAAATAGTTGAAACAGTTGGTGACCATGCGTATGAAGAAGAATCGAATATTCACGCTATTGTTTTGATCCGAGTTCTTTGAACTCAGGTTTAATTATTCCGATGCAAGGTTGTTACAAAATATTGGTTAACGATTTATGACACGCGATGATTATCTATTTACGCAATTATTGACAGTCTTTTCCGCGGGAGATGCCTTTAAAATGATGCTTTTTAAGCAAATATTTATTATAATATACGTATAGTAATTATAATAATAATGAGTTATTTCGAAAACGCTTGTTGGATTTATTTGAAATGGTAAGGCTAGTAATGATTACAGGAAATTTGATATTTTTTTTAATAATTTAAACATATCATTTTATGCGGACAATCACGCAACTTTGCCCGCCAGTAAATGCGCTTAAATAATAGCTAACATTCATTTTTTAATTATTTACAGAAATAAGAAACTTAAAAAAAGTGCTAAATGGAGGTCAATGACCCTAGAGTAATATGCGCTGGAAAAAAAAAACAGTCAAAAACCTGATTTTCAACAATCTCATGATCCCAAAACCTGTAGTCGACTAGAACAATTCTGAATCGATTTTTTTTCTTAAAAAAAACAAACAAATTATATCATTTAGCAGCATATTAGCAACATAGAAATATGGACACTGTTATAACAGCAAAATCATTCCGGTCTGCTGTACAATATTATAGACGAAATATTATTTTTATAAAATAGATAAATTAATCTCACATTTGCAAATAAGCTTTTCCACTGTTGGTCATATGGGAGGATTTTGATATTTGATTTGAATAAACTGCATAATTGTAAACCATTAATAATCTCTATTTGTATGTTTATAGTTTTTAATTAGTTTTGAAAATAGATAAAATGCATTACAATGAAATACCTGTTCAATTTTATCGTTGTTAATTTGATTTATATACAAATTATAATTTTCTCTATAAAGCACGCATAATCGAGTGGTTTAAAGTTCATTCACTTTTGCAGAGTAAATTATGCACATTATGCAACCCTTTAGCGCGGAATTTAGGTCTTCATAAGCAGAACTTTGGAGTCTCATACTGCACACGTGCTTCTAACATTTAGTTTCTTGCAGCATGTTTGAAATGAGACCTATTGATTCTTCATGTCTCTTGAACCTGTCGATTTAACTCGAAATCAAACTAATTATACGGTACGATTTTATGGCTTCATTAACCTTTTCATTTGTAAGAAAACAATACTAGTAATTCATTCTGTTTTCGTATTTCAAAATTTCCAAGAACTGTTAAGATGAAACAAAGTTCTTTACCTTTGGTATGTTTTGAAACCGAGGCAAATCAGTCTTGCTTTGGTCCATACCATCAACTATTACACTTGTTACATCCTTATCTCGAATGCCTTCATCGCGTCGTGCATAGTATGAATCACGGGCCTGTCTGCAAAAAACATAATTGCAACATGTATGCATCTTTAAATACACGAAGCCAACGTTTTAGCTAACCACATGGATCATACTATTTTAATTTCTCAGCGTGGAATCAAAATATACTTTTCTTACTTGAAACATATTAGTTACACCACTGTCACTTCCTTTTGATTAAATAGCTCTCGATTTATCTACATCGATTACGAAACCACGTGCACTTGTATATAATCAAGAAATGAGGTAAAACAAAAGTCACAAAATAGTCGGTAGCGTGTAAATTATCCATTTCATGTAACAGAGACTCATGTATCCCCATTTAAATATGGATTGTAGAGTAAATTTGAATAATATAATGATAATATGCACTAAAAGCGAGTTCGTATCTGTTGTTAGCATTTTCAGTACGTTTTCCGGTTTAAAAAGGTCAGATCAGAAGATTTGGAGAAACAGCGCTTGGGGAAATGCGTTGGACTCCAGATCCGGAGACTGTGGGTTCGAATCCTACTAAATTATGAGATTCCTCTGCGATTTCCCAAATCCACATTCCGCGAGATTGTTTGGCAGCCCAGGAATTAATATAATAAGTTGGACGGACTTAAAGTACACTCGATGTAAAATAAATAATTTTTAATAGATTTTGGCTGAATGCGCATGGAAAATTATTGTTGCACAGGGTACTGTTTTCTTTCTAAAGCATAATGTTTAACAAATACGGATACACGAATTTACCTTTGTCTTTCCAGATGTTCATCCCAGTCTTTCTGAGTTGCATCTTTTTCTGATTTTTTTTCAAATTCTTTCAAAACATTTTTGGCCACACAACATACATCGCATTTCGCCATCTTCGAAATCTGTAACAAGAGGGGTTCGTGTTGACATTTTCTACAAAGTATCGGTATTTTATGTGTAAAATATTACATCATATACAGTTTTACGAGGACAATTTACTCCAAACTGTCTTTCATGAATATCATTTTTCCTAACGCTTGATATATCGAGCAATATCAATATGGTAACATAATGTCGTTAAAAAAAAACATTAACAAACCTTTTGATGTTTGACGTGTTTAAAATATTTTCTCCAAATGTTATGGAACTGAGCATACTCAATAACACTCTCTGGGTCAATTTTTGAGTATGTCTCTTGAAACTTCTGATGAATTAACCGAAGTGTGACACCAACTGGAAGGAGTGTGTTGCCAGACTCAGGATGAACTTCGCCATAAAATGCTACGTAGTTAGTCATAAAACCCTTCGCAACAATTCCTGAAAATATGACTACCTGATGAAGTTACTTCTGTGTTTTACAATTATGTATAAGAGAAAGCTTTGTATTTATCTAAATAGTTTTAGTAACACAGAACTATCATAAATCCTCCATGATTTCAATAATCTTTTATGAAACTTCGTGCCCAAGTTACGGTCCTTCCTTATTAAATGAATATTAAAGCTTGTAATTTTGGGACTTAAATATTCCTATATATATTTTTTAGGTACGTATTACACATTTTCTTACAGTTCATATAATTTAAAAATTGAAATTATTACAATAAAATGGTTCATGCTGAAACAAAATGTTATAAATACATGTAATACCTCTTTTGTTTTTTTCATTCGGTTTGAGTGCACTTAACACATACAGTCCACGCCGAGCTTTTGTTTTGGTTCTGTCGTATGTTTTCCTTGATATTTTTATCAAACATTGGTACCAGGCTTTCCTGAATAAAGTCATTCACAAAATGAGACCACAACACAGTAAATAAATAATAACACGATAACAAAGTAAATTAAATCAAGATGATAACACAATTATTTTAAAAATATTCCAATGTACTTATTTATTTATCTACGTATAATGTTTTTACACTTACGGTATTATCATGAAAAAATAGCAACATGTCTAAAATCGACCAGTTATTGTATTTCTCTGTAAATACTTGTACCTTTTATTGCATCAAACTATGATAATTAATTCACTAATTTGAGTCATTAACACGTTAGATAGATTTATTTCAATATAAAATGATAGTGTACAAATATTAATGTACATGGCAACTGAGTTAGTTTGTCTTCTTATTTTGTAGAATACAAGGTATCTTACATTGCATTTATTATTTAGAAATATTAAACTGGACTTATTCAAAATAAACTTTTATTCTATGTAGTTTTTTGTTTAACCATTTCAAAGTACTATTAAATACATTTTAAAGAACGAACTTTGTTTACAACGAAGCCAAAATACATACGCATATCCGCGAAATGCCAAACTTCTATTGAAAAAAAAGTGAACTTTTAGATTTTTCTTTCTGTGATGGATGCCCGCACATAATACGTTTGGTAACATGCATTGTTCATACTTAATCAATTAATTAATTTCAAAATAACTTAAAAACTTACTGGCAAATAAGTTTTCCTTCGACGACATGAAAATCTCCTTGTACTTTGGTATCTCTGTACATTTCGATCAATTTTAGTTGTTGTTTGACGCCTTGAGGTATACCATGATATTTTGTACGCCATCTTGAAACCATGTCTGCATCTAAGAGGTCTTGCACGCATTTATTAACGCAGCAATCAATGTTCATATCTCTGTTTATTTGTGTTATATCCAATGCTTGCTCTTTCCTGGTGGCTATTTAAAATAAAACGCATCTTGTAAATAGTTTGCAAGAATTGCATGTGAATTCTTTTTTTTTAAGCGGAAGAACGTTGATTAAATTTTAGTACAATTACAATTTATTACAATTAAAGTAAACGATTAAAAGTGTTTCATAATACCTTTCAAAGTATTCTGCACTAAAGAAGTTCCACATCCATCCGGTTCAGTATCCATGATGGTTATGACGAGAAGATAATTGTGCAAAAGAAGAAAATGAATCTGCAATTTGAGACTAATCAAGTGTCAAGAACGTTCTGACATTCCGTTCTAATTGTTCAAATCCTGCAGAGCGCGATGCTAATAAAGATTACATGACACCTCAAGAGAGGAGTGTAATATTTTAAGAGTATACTGATTTGTATTGACACAGACCCATACAGGGATTGTTTAATAAACACAGACCCGAAGGATTGTTTCTATAGTTTTATAATTCTATTCTATAACAGACGTTTTCTAAGACTCCCAAGGTAAACTGATACAATAATACTACAGTGTGCATGCATGATGAGGAGGCGGGGCTTATCATACACAACTGACCACTACTGCGCTACTACATTCCTCCTTTTGTTTAGAATGAAATGCATCTAACATTGAAGCAGCAAATTCATTAATCATTATAAAAATGTCCGAATAAGATTTGAAATGCTTAGAACTGTGGTCATGTTTGAAATTAAGAAACACGTTGTATTTATTAAACAAGTTTCATTAATCAATTTTGAGTGATCGGTGAATGTTTTTATTTGCCTTTCACCTCCTTCCTGAAATTAAATGTCACATGTCAAAATAAATGCACAAACACTAATTGAAACCAAAACATGTATGAATATTAATTTGATAAAGTTCAGCCTGTAACGAATGCTTATGGCACCGATGTTGATTTATGTCTCTCTCGCTAGAACTTTTAAACAGGGTTAAACAAATATTAACAACAACAGATTAATGTGTATGGATTCATGAGAAAGTGAATCTGTCTGTGGTCAGTATTTCTATCAGCCATTCAAAACAGGTGTGATAAATGGTGAATGTCTTCCGATTTTATGCCTTTTAATTTTCCCACATCGAATTATTCCAAATATATGTTAAGCACTAGAAAACAAAATGATAATGTTTAATTTAATACATCTTTTTAAAATAGGTTTTATTATTGATAACCGATTAATAGTTCTTTATTAATTTACAAAAAAACGTAAGTTTGTTGGTTCTATATTTATATAATTTGCTGTCAAATATAATTGTAAAAGTGTAATCGGAGTAGAAACTCACACTGTGACAACAAAACATATTGTAAGCTCAAAGAGAAGCGTTTGCAAATTGACATATTTTTCTATGTAGCGCTGATTGTTCATTTCGAGAATTTGATCAACTGTAAAAGTTGATAACAACTGTCATATAATGGAAAAACAACAGATTCAACATTCGGAATATGTTTTAAATGTAGATGTTCATCTTTATATTTCATATGGCATCTTTTTAAAACGCTTTTCTAATTGCCAATGGTCATTTTAACAAACTAACGTTGTTTTAAGTAACCGTCATGGTTCCGATACACCTTGATAATTACACCCTTTTAACAACATTCTCTGAACGTTTCAGCTTAATTGATTTGTAATAGGCTTACAAAAGACACTTAAAAATCAATATGCCCTTAAATAATACCAAAATAACATATTGCAATTTCAATGACATTGATAACTTATATTAAATGCAAACAGTAATTTACTTAAAACTAAAAATTTGGAAAAGACCAAGGGCCTGATTTTTTTACCGTAATTTCAATATTATTTAAGTAAAATTAAAAGATTGCAGAAGCTCCATATTTACACCAGTTAACGATTCATTTATGAGCCATACCAAATGGCGGCACCCAAACGGCGGCGAACGCGGAATTCTTAATACCGTATTTTCAGACCAACACCACTTCCTTATTAGCGGCGTACGATTCTCAGATAAAAGAATGGGATTCTACAATGAACAATAGGCGGAACTGAAAAAAAAATAGAACTTTGAAAGGGAAAATAAATCCAACATATTGCAGAGAAATGCAAAACTTAAAAACCAGGAAGTATGTCATTAGGAAGATTTAACAGAATCAAAATCTCAACGACCTTCAAATGACGTAACTGATACAGCGCTGATTTAATGTACGGAAGACATTTTACAGCTGTCTCATAGCACTAAATAGGTATTGTGATAATAACTAAGATGAGTGTTTTGATGTTAGTACAGATTTATACAGAACAGAACAGAACAGATTCTTTATTCACTTAAACTTTACAGTTTCTCGTGATAAACAATATGTTTTCGCATACAAAATACAAACACGTGATTGATGTGAATGACATAAAATTCTAATTATCACAGTATTACTTGAGTCTGTCCAATGAGGATTGTAAGTCTTCAGGGGAGACACCTAAAAGAACCATGTCGTCAGCAAACAAAAGTGTAATTACACAAATATCCATTATGGTTATGCCCGGATTTGGTTACTTTTATCTCACTTTTTATATAATGGGATTATAAAACCTTTCGTCCATGAATCAGGAAAAATTCCCGTATTAAACATTTTAATAAATATTTCTGAAAGATACCCGGATAAGATATCGCTTGCCTCAATAAAATATTCATTTAGGAGTTCGTCTTCCCCAGACGCTTTCCTACGTTTTAAAACCATTATGGCTTTACATACTTCTTCGTGAGTTATCGGTTTGTCAAGTTCCTCAAACACTGGATCAAAATCGTTAAAATCATGATTATTGTTAAAATGTTCAGATTCTGCATGCGTGTTGCTATTAACTTCGGAAAACATTTGTTCAAAATGATTTTTTAACTCATTTAGCGAAACATTTACATTACTATTCCCATTTTTTAATTTGAAAATAACGCCAGAAATCCCGCTATTTAAATTTCTTTAAATTTTCAAAATCCCGCGCTAATTTCGCTTTAAAGCATCCATATTTTTTTCTTTACCAATGCTTTTTACGACATTTTACGCCTGGTTTTATAATATAGAAGACAAACAATTGTTATTTTCTACAAAAGTTGTAAATGTGTTGTAATCATAAATATCAATCGAACTTGGTTGCCCATTACATATTGAAGATCTCTCTCAGGAGTCAATGCAGTGAAGCAGTCTAGAAAATCCCGGGAATTGCGATCCCGCGTTTAAGCAGTGATTACAAGTTCATGGTTTTAATTAACCCCCCCCCCCCCCCCCCCCGTTTACCTGGTAACGAACAAATTACACAGCCAAAACAGCTTCGAAAAAGCAGATATAATTTACTGTTTCATGCTTTAAAGAAACAAACTTATAATTTATTGCAATAGAGAAATTAATTACAAAGCTCTTAGGAAATGCTATCCGTATAAATGAAGTAACAGAAAGGGCCAGTTTACATAAAACCTGTAACATGTGTATTGTAAATTGTTTCCTTTATTTTCAAGACGCAGCTTTGTATACAGAAAGACGAAAGCGAGTCTTTAAAAATACGTTATCTTCACAAACCCCAATCGAGTGGCGGTTTTCGATGTAGGTCTACCCAGCGTTCAAAAAAAATGTGCATTTTAACATGCTTATCTAGCCTTGATTCCGACTAAAAGGTTATATTTAAAATACTTAAAATTTTTTTTTTACATATTTCTTACATTTCTTTGTTTCTTATTCTGATTTCTGATAACAGTCATCCTATCTTATGTTTAGAGTTGAGTGGTCAGCCTCTAAGTGTGTGTGTGTTAGACTAGCCACTAGTCTGATAATTAGTTTTGTCTTTTTATTTATTTTTTTATATCATAACATACTTTTATTGTAGCCAGTCTATTTTCTATCATACTGCATTGAGAGAGATGTCTGAATTATCTGAAGTTCAGATAGAGATGTAGACTGGCTCCAGATAATCAGTTGGAGAATAATGAATAAAAATAAAATACTTCATCGCCTGGAATCCAGGCTATGTGTGTGTGTGTGTGTGTGCGCGCGCGCGCTCTCAAATACCTTCCTCTGAAGACAAACTTTAGTTACAACAGCAGCGATTGGGGACAAATTTGGCAACGTTGGACGTCTCTCAAAATGCTGAAAATAGTCAGAAAAAAGTAAAAAAAAATGGTTTCTAAAACTTGTCCCGACTTGACCTTTTTTCAATGAATGTGTATACTTTCTGTATGACACCGTAAATTTTCATCTTCAAAATCACACTTTGTCCTCAGTTGTGTCCTCAAAGGAAGAACACACTTGATCCCCAATCGCGAGTGTGTTAACTGTTCCATGTCCTTAAAGGAAATACACAAAAGTTGATTCCCAGTCGCGGATGTGTTAACTGTTCACTGTCCTCAAATGATTTCACACTTCACTAGGACTTAGCTACAGACTACAGTAGCTATGACAACTTGAACCCCGTAAGAAGTCAGCAAATGCGCTCGCGGAATTCCCTTATAATATATAATATTATCATATAACTTATCATAACATACCAGCTTGCGTAAAAATCATTCTTCATAGATTCTTAAATCATTTACGCCACAAATATGACTACTGTACCACTTGTGACCTGGGTATATCTATATCAGCCTCCAAATCCGTGTAATCAGATCTGGATCTACACTGTTTGCATCTTGGGAAGAAATAATGTAACAAATCTATAAGCAAATGGTGTAGATCCCTATCAGTCTGCACATATGTGGAATTGTTATTTAATATTATATCATTTGTGACCCGCAGTGTAGACCCAGATATGCCTCTGATATACACTGCGATGGTTAAATAATTCAGTAGTGAATTTCTGAACACAACTACAAAAACAGTGGATAGACTAAAATAAAATCCAAAGAAGTAGAAGAACTAATTGTGTGGGTTTGTGCTAAGTACCTTATAGAAACCAATATAAATTCTGCACACAACTCTTAAATGTCAGACACAATATTGACAGGGTCTATAAATCTGTTGTGAATTTCTGAACGCAATGAGCACAATTATGTCAAACTTGTGATATAACCTATTTCTACCAAAATACAATATAACAAAACACAAATAATTCCAACAAATATAAAGTTTAATAAGTTAAACAATAAATCAAACGAAGTTTATGTGAATCAGTACACGTCAACTATTTTTCATTTTAAACACTATTCCAGTATTTAGTTATTTTGCAGAATAAGCTTACATTCGGAAAAATGCACAAGATGTAACCTTTAGAGTACTCAGCTTTTTTAGCTATACATATTTTCTATCAAATAAAAAAAAATTGGATGTAATTCGTCCGTCCGTACGGTCAGAATTATAGTTCAAAGGTCACGGCGGCGGCATTTTACGCATTTTAAAGTGTTTTTTTAAAGGTGGAATGCGCCGATTTTTCAACTTTCGAGTATGTTAATGAAAATTTGCATGCAGTTAATTGACCATATTTCCGATATGTGACCGAATATTTTGTAAAAATATTTTATTTTGTCTCAAAGATACAGGTCTTCAAAGATTTCGGCGAACATATAATATTTATTCTGACATTATTTAATTTGATTAATATATTCCAGCACAATTTGATAAATGTTTTCATTTGGAAAAATGAAAAAAACAACAACAACATACATATATGATTGAAACTACCGATAATGCTTCAATCAAGGTTTGTTATGAAGGTTCAAACGCGACTTAAAAACTTGTATTTTACATGGTTTCGTCCATTGTTATGATACTTAAAGGTGCAAATACCGTTTTTCTTTAAAAAAACGGAATGCAAGTTTTTGACTTAAGTACAGCAACTAAACCAACACGCCTCTTGCAGCGAACCCTTTACTCAATGAGATACAGCTGTAATGCCATGGGCGTACATTGTAGATCCAGATCAGCTGACACATCCGTACGCTGCTGTCTGATCAGGATCTACACTGTTCGCTTTTAGGTTCAGTAGGTTATTTCTGAATGCGACCAGTGTAGATCAATATCAGACGACAAGAATTTCCCAGCTTACTGGTGCTACACTGGTCGCACACGCGATAAAACCCGTACAGGTCTATTTATGTATAAAGGGAGTAAAATGTTCAGGAAGGAGGTGGTGGGGGTTAAGCGCTGCAACTTTAATTTATGTCTCGCCCTCTCTATAAGCGCGCATAGTACTGTCTTACAGTGACAGACATTTGTTTTACATGGAATGTTATTCTCATGTCGGCAGTATGGCGCAGTAAACTAGGCGAACATAATTCAAAACCTTATATTGCGCCGTTGTTGAAAAACTTGTTTAACAAATAGACAGAAACACAAATAAATGAAATGCTATTTCTCTTGTATCTTAGGAAAGAGAACATAATATAATGAACCAAACATCTTACACAACAGCGCAGAATATTATATGAACTTTGTTTTGGTGCGAAAAAAAAATCAGGAAAATTAAGCGTTTCGTTGAAAGTTTAGTATATAAGCGACACAAAGAAAAAAAGAGCAGCTTACGGAATTAAAAATACTTTGTTAACGCGTTTGATCAGTCTTAATGAAATTACTAGTTTTCAGCTATTTCGTATATGCTGGTTCTTGCCTTTTTCTAACGCTTCTTTTTCTCGCATTATGTTGGAACATTTGGTGGTTTTATACAGAAAAAAATCTCGTGTAATTCTAACCTTTTCGGACAGTGACCGCTTTAAATATTAAGACCACACTTTGAGATTAGCGAAACAAAAATTGTTGCTAGCGAGATTACTGAAATTTAGCGAGTTTATTTCTATTGGCGAACAATTAGAAATCAAGAAACCAAAAGTAAAATTCTTTAATAATGGAAAATACTTTTTGTATTTTGTATTTAGTTAAACGTATGTTAAACAAAAGTAAGAAAGCAGATTTTTCACAAATCAGCTTGAAGAATTATGAATTTGTGATTGAAAGAAAAATTGAACTTGTTTAAAACATGTGCGAGCTTTTTAATTTTTCTGGTACGTGAAACCAATGTTTTGCTGTTAATTTTATGTGGGTTCAAATAAAAAGATTTTGCTTATGTATCAAATAGTTCTGGAAAGTTAAAAACTGTCGGTTTTCATTTTTTGTTGAGTATATTTAATTGCTTTATTTAAGTAACGGGGAAATTGATAATGAATTCATATCTTTATTAAAATGTCACGCCTTTTAAACTTCAACTATATTCATTCATAGACTGATTAGTAAGTCTTTCCTCTTGATTCACTGTGTTATATTTTTGCGGAATATTTATTTATAAAAGCAAACTTAAGAAAAGCATCAATACTGTTCTCATTGATTACATGTACCTACAGGAGCATATAAGTCCAGACCGGCGAAAAAATAGAGATATTTTTTTTCGAATGTGTAAATGTGTGGTGCCGTCGTCTAACTACATTATGGGTGTTTTTAAAAATGTGCGTCAACTTACCAAAATCTCTATGTTTTATGCTCCATTGTTTTGATTTGATATCCTGATATTTGTAATTAAAATGAGCGTCCTCTGCGTCGTTAGGGGCCTCAAAATAATTTGTATTCGATTTTCAATGCATACAGTTGATCTACTTTCAGTTTGAAAACCTCACGTAAATAAGAGCAACTTCAAACAACAAATTTTACCACTTCAATAGATTGTATTGCTTCATGTTATAATTTGATTATTCGTGAATTCTGATGTAATTTGTATAGAATAACTAGATTCTTAAACTGTAGTTTAAGCAAAAGTATGGTTCTTGATGTGAAAAAAAAACTGTTACAAAACTACAATTTTAATATGAATTTTTTACCCAACATTATTATAGTGCTGAAGTATGACGCGAAATGGAACGGTTTTATTGTGTCGCTAAAATTAGGGGGATAGGGATAAAGGTGAACTTAATAACGCATAAACGAAGTCGGTGACCCCCCCCCCCCCTTTTTTTATTTGTCAAATATTTTCAAAATAAAATTTACAAACGAAATATGCAAAAAAATCAAAATTTTATTGATCAGATTTTTTGCAATTCCGAAAAATGCGACGAAAATTCAGTAAAACTCCAGGTCATTTTTCTGGTCGAAACGGCGCTTTTCGGCGACGTCACGCGTAAATCTTGGGTAAAAACTCATGAAAATTACATCAGTGGGAAGAGAATTTGATTCTGTACAATATTATCGAAACAGAAAACAGAACATTCTAAAAACATCAAAGTTACAGCAGAAAACATTGAGTTAAGGTTCTTTTGACGTCATGTCCAAAAACTGCCGTTAGTGACCATCTTTTAAGACCTCTATCTTTGAGACAAAATAAAATACTTTTACAAGATATTCTGTTCCATATCGGAAATATGATCAATTAACCGCATGCAAATTTTAATTAAAATACTCGAAAGTTGAAAAATCGGCGAATTCCACCTTAACAATTTTAAAATGCTGTCAAATTCTCATTAGGTATTATATCTGTACAAAAAAAAATTACCCAGTAGTCCATACTAATAACTATCGGAAAATATTATTGTAGACTGTTTGCCATTGTCGGCGTTGTTGCTGTTGTACTTCAAAGTAGACCAGTGTGCGTACGTTAAAATCGCGAAGTCGCTCCGTTTTTACTCGTTTCCTTACAAATTAAGCATAATTACTTCAATATGAACACAAAAATACATAGAATGGTAAGTACTTATCATCAGTTATTAGCAGCAGCAGCATCAGCAACAACAACAAAAACAATTATCATTTTATCCTAATTGAAATATGACATTTGCGGTAAGCCGCAATAAGGGTTATGTACCTATTAATTTATATAGTGTGTGTTGTATATATCGTCATCATCAGCTTGGTCATAAGCAGCAGCAGCAACAACAACAACAGCAGCAGTGAAATGATCTCACTGCTGTCACTGATGTCACTGCTTACTGCTAACTTCACAGTGCTATTTAACTAATCAATGTGTCATGGTTAATCACTAGCAATTAGGTGTTAATTTGTCTGATAATGTGCCATATGGTCAGCAGGTAACCTCTGCAGGAATCATCAGGGTTTAGATAAAGTTACATTCAACAGGAGCTCTGTAACATTCAGTCAGGTTTTTACTTTTGCGAGATGAAGCAGGAAAATATCCTTTAACTATTAGCTATTTACTTATGCTATGTTAACTTGTCGCTCGTAGCGTATAAGCTTCTTTGGAGTAACGTAGTAAAAGCTTAATTATTTAAAATTCTCTTATTTTTCTGTTAGTCTTGTAGGAAGGTCCAAAAGGTCGGTCTTCACTATGCACCTACTCTGAAATGTTAACAGAGTTTGATTCAGCCTGATTTTTGCATTTTCTTCATTTTATTTTTTTTAAATGATTGCAAATTAAATGTATATGTGACGATACGGCATAATTGTGAAGTTCGCCAGTCTCTTTAATGTAAAGCAAGTAGATGATACAGAAAACAGATACATTTCTTTTGAACAGTTCTTTTATTTTTTGAAAAGTAGACAGCAAGTTTAAAAACGGTACCGTAAGGCGGTTATTACAATCTTACAAAGGAGGTATTAAAATTTTAAATGAACATTGATGTTTGCTTTGGTTTAAAACATGAAATTTGATTGCGATTGCTCGTAGTAAGTTTGTAACAAATATGCGAGTGGAATTCGTAGACTGTCACTTTTCGTTTTCAGTTTAAACATAAATAAGCGTCTTTGTTCTAGGTGATGGTTCGATTCCCAGCTTGTATAACATATTATCACTGCGATCCTGCAGTTTCCGTGTGCGATTAGTTACCAAAAAAAACCACATAAATCTTCGTCAATTGCGTCACGCTTAAATTTATTTAGTAAAGTGGGGGCATCGCAGTAGGAACTCTGGTAGATTTACGTGTATTTTGCAAGTAGGAAAGGTGCTGTGCTGACAATGCCGTTCTGATTGATTGCCGTTCCGAGTCGGTTTCTTTCGCTTACAAGCTTTTCTCAAGGTTCGGTGCGCATTTCCCTGTAAATGAAAGATGCGTACTAGTCCACCAGTGCTTCAACATTTAATACTTACAGAGTATTAATAGCAGAAGCAGTTAACTTTTCATTAAATGTCGCTGGAGATTTGTGAATTGTCCATGAATAGAAAATTTGTGTTTGACCAAAATGATGAACAAAATAAAAAAAAAAACCATATTGCCTAGAACGGCTGCCTCGGTATTAAACATTAAATAAGTAAGACATTAGCTTGTAGTCGTTTATATGGAAAACTAAATATGACTCTGTTTATCACCAAGTTTCTATAAGTGAAACTCAACCTTATTACACTTGAATGGTAACAACGCATATACTCTCATTCTACTTGTAATACAGGTGAGCGAACATTTGAAGCTGATCAGAAAAGTATAAAACCATGTTCGACATCATGCCTGATGCGATAGCTATTTAAAGTTAAGCGATAAAACTCGTATACAATGAATACTTTTAACTTAAAAGTATTTGCAATATATGTAATTGATAACATGGCCCTCTATACCGCTACATCTATCTGCATCCTCTTTGCAAGAGGGGCTGTTTAAAAAAAAATGGATGATAAAAGTGAACAAATAGTGAAAAATAAAGTTAATAAAAATTCCAAACTTGTTTTTCTGTATTGTTTGCTTATTCAAACTGAGTACAGAACTGAGAAGATTTTTGAAATCCGTTAACTGGTTGCTGAGATATTGTCATTTGAAAAATGGCATGGGAAGTGAAAAAAATTTAAAGAATTTTCGTTCATAAAAAGTCCAAACTGGTTGGTCCATATGTTTGTACAGTCTTTACAGTGATCAAAATCAATAAAGTTATACTCATATGTGGCAGAATAAAAATTTAATGGAGCTTTATTGACCTATATTAAATAAATCAAAGAATTTTAATTTATGTGCTTAAAGTACAAGTATTACTGTTTCTTATCATTTAAATGTTTGTTTCTGTTAAGATAAATGTTGAAGCATCAAATATAAGTGCTTTAGAACTTGTGATATTACATAAAGATAAAACATTCATATTGTTAAGAAAGTGTGTCAGTCTCCTGACAACCACATAAGTGCAGTGTATTCAAAAATGTTTCACTAAGGCCATTCCTGTTTGTCACAATTTAACAAAACATGATAAACATGCTCCTTTTCATGTAAAGGATATGTGTTGACAGAATATTGCAATATGTGCATAATGTCACACTCCTAAAAAATTTAGCTGACATTCCCTGGAGGATCTGCAGACAAATATAATTTCAATAGAGGTGATAATATAATTATAATTATTGCATCTATAAACATGCAACTTTAAGATACACAAAACATTTCTTATGTACTATTTATCTTTGAAGTCCTACAAATTTAAAGCAAAGATGTATTGATTTTCTTGCGGTATTTTCTAATCTACCACGCTTGACTTAATAGCATAAATTTTGATTACTTTAAATATAATATGCTTAATTTTATAATTGTTTGATGCCTAATCAAATCACCTTTAACTAAAACAACACTGAAACTTGTCTTTACTCAAGGTTTTTGTAAAATAATGGTCTGAACAAATGTGATTTTGAAAAGTGTCACACTTTTTTGTCACACTCCTGACATTTTTCGCCCATTATTTTAGAATATTTTTAACGGATGGTGCTATTTTGATAAAACTTCACAAATCTTTAAAGGGCATGTTGAGACACCTCTGCAAAGTAGGAAAATGGAAGTAACTGTTTGTTGTACATTTTTTAACAGGAAAACCCAAACCAGCCATTTTTAAATAGCCCAGAGACAAGGCAAAATCTTCTTTAAATCAAATCGATTTTTCGGCCGGTCGACTTTTGTTGCTTGTGATTAAAGCCCTAGCCCTAAACTAAAGTAAGAATCTACGATTGAAAAATCTATTTGTCCATATAGACTTCAATATGTAAACTCTCTAACAGAACACAAAAGGTCCGATCGAATTCTTTCTTATTGACGATATGTTCAATGATATTGTTAAATTATAGTATTAACTTTAAAGAAACTTAATATAATGTAGCTTTGTTAAGCACCGACGAAGAGACTACTTCATGCGTGATCTCGATTTCTTTGACGTACCTACTTTCTCTTTTTCTCAAATTTATTTTAGAAAATTAAAATTTTATTAGCCCGAACTAATGCTGCAAGTTTGTGGCTATAGCTCCAAATGCATGTAATATTTCATACAAGAGCAGGTTAAATTGAAGTTTTGCCGCTTTAAATCAACATGTGGAATCGTTTTTACCATTTAACTAAAATCTCAATAATTGCTATTTTAACGTAGAAATAACATTCAGATTTATATACATGTAATTATAATTGAAATTGAATGAGGTGAAGTGCGGAGATGCATTCAAAATACAACTATAATAGTGATACGTTTTTAAGGAACACACCTCTAAAATCATTTTTTTTCCTCTTTTAGCTGGAAACGCATGCACTAGTCCTATTTAAAATTTCGCTTCTGGATGATTATATGGAGTGCGACCCAAAGACCGCTACTTTCATAAGGTGAATTGTCTTTAGAAAATTCGTTTACTTAAAAGAGTCTAATGATATTTTTCTGGCTAAAGAAAAAAAATCAAATAATATCGACAATTCGAATGAATGCCATTTGCATTAATTTAACTAAAATAAAATTTAAAATTTTAGGAGTATTTAACTTTAATTTACCTTTGTGGAATAAATAACGAGCAAAAAGAACAATCAATACAATTATAAGCAAAGGTTCGCCGTTTTATCGGCGAAACGAAATTTCGAACTTTTGTAATCTCTGTCGCCGGAGCATTTGAAAAACTGTATATAATTACTATGAGCATCTTAAGACGAGTTTTCTTTTTAAAAATAAGGACTGATATGTACACAACTTGATAAAAGAGCTATAAAGGTACTTGGAAACACCCTAAATATAAACGAATATATTTTACTTAATTTAATCGACGATTACTAGTACGGCATGCCACTAGTACTGACCAGTGTCATTTGGTGTGACGAAGCTGTCTGTCATAATCAGAAATAGAAAGATGTGAAGTATTAAGATGTTTTGCATTCATTTAACACATTTTACCGGCACTACCAACATTCATTTTCAACTTTCAACTTCATTAACATCAATCAACAAAACCTGCCAGCATCAAACAGTTTGGAGGAGCAGTACATATTGAATAACATTTTGCAAAAGAAGGTTGATTAATCTTCTTTTTAGAAAGTATTTGTGCATTATCTGTTACTTGATTAACAACTGAGTTTGTTTTGTTTGTTTTAAATACAATCAGCACCATAGGCAAAAGACATGAAAGATGCTTAGTTAGTTTCAAGAATAAAACAGCAGATACATTTGGTTAATCAAAGTTTGAAACATTGTCTGTTTCAAACAAATTGGTATTTTAATATAAAATACCATACATGATTAAGTAACCTCATGTATAACCATCTTTGGCGTAAGTGACATCTAAAATCAATTGTGATATAGCTCTAACATATCACACATGATTAAGTAATCTTGTTTTTTAGGATCTTGGTTGTTATCATTAAAAACAATTTGAACTATGTTGATACATTGAATGCAGTATTACATTCCAGAGACCGGTTACCTGAACGATGTTTTGATGATTTTCCGTAAGGATTTTAACTGCAGCTACATGTAGCCAGTACTTGTCTTTTACGGAAAATTTCTTACGAGTCTTAAAGAAGTACTGATTTACTTTCATAGATCGACTATGTAACCATTCAAGGGGAAAAACAACAAGTTGCAACAACAGAAAAAGTTTCATGTATAAATAAATTTAAACAACTGGTAACGAAATAAGAAGGAAAGAAAGTTATGCAATTGTAGTTCATAAATGTTCTAAGAAGAAGAGAATACATTTTATTGAATTTGGTTCAACCATTGCATAGTGTGTGAAATGATAGAGGGGGTGTTCTGGAATCAAGGAACCAGTTATCGTGCACTATAATTCACGTGTTTAACGTAACCTCGGAATCAGTTTTAATAGTTGAACATTGTTGCAAGTGGATTATAGGCAAACAATTATCTTCATACCTGTATATATATAAAATTCATTATTATGGGAAAGCAATGCCCAGTAGTAAAGTATACATAATAAGAAACTTTTCTAGTGGCTTAAGCTGTTTGCATAGCCAGATTAAATAAACTGATATTTATCATTCTGAAGTGTCCTAGTTGGTCTATAAACAAACATCATATGGCCAGGAATTACTCTGTTTAAACTAGTGTTGATTACTGGCAGAGATCCTTTGGATGTATTTAACTTAAAATTAGGAGCTTGTTTGTTTAAATCAAACCACATCCATTTGTTACATTAGAGGTTCATATTTTACTTAAATATTTTAAGATATAATGACACTATCCATAGCAAATACAAGACATTCCAGAGGTAGATTGGCAGTTAAAAGCTTGCAGTCCGTAAGCACATATTTGCAGGGGTTTCAAGATCCCACTAGGTGATAGGGAATGTTTACCACTATGCTTAGTGCTAAGTATATATCCTGCAGTGATGTCAATTATTATTCACTAATATGTTTGTAACAGTTGGATGAAAATAGGGCATTTATGTAATGAAGTATTATGACTGTTCATTACTAATGAACTTTCACCTGCATATAGCAGTACAACGTTGTATCTAGAAAATGAATTAAACATCATATGTATGATGTAAGCAATGGGATTGCTTGATAAACAACTCATGGCTGAATATAATATTAATACAGTCATGGACTCTAAACTCTCATTTACCCCATGAGGTCCAGTAGTAGTAGAATTATAAAATTAAACAAGACTTTCCTGTAAGGTGAAGTTCAATTATAATTCTACTG
This sequence comes from Corbicula japonica, assembly GCA_038501625.1. Classification (NCBI taxonomy): domain Eukaryota; kingdom Metazoa; phylum Mollusca; class Bivalvia; order Venerida; family Cyrenidae; genus Corbicula; species Corbicula japonica. The sequence goes on along the minus strand of JAZAYU010000231.1, from coordinate 244,422 downwards.
CTACTGGACCTCGGGGTTGATGCCCACCCTAATACTCCCTCCCAAAGAAGTTAATCCATGCCTGTATTGCTGTACTCTAAAGACTGATGTTTCACACATTGATAATATCAATTGTTCATCTCATTAACCCCGAGGTCCAGTAGCAGTAGAATTATAATTGAACTTCACCTTACAGGTAAGTCTCGTTTAATCTTATAATTATAAGGGTTCGAGTCCCACATAATTCGGGAAATGGCCATAATACAATTTTCAAATATGCAAACATAACATTAACAAAGATATCACGATACAATTAATAACATAAATTATGTGACAACTGGAACTCGACAATTGTTTAGTTTTAAATAAATGGTAGGTATGATGGAAAGTGTGATAATAAAGTTTATATCGATGGGTAACAAACAATTACATAAAAATTGTTTACATGTTTACAAGAATGGGAGTAACAGGTTAACAGCAAATGTTGTTATAATAGTTCGGAAAAGGACTAGAAGAGTAAGGCATTATACGCTTATGTTTAAAAACCATTATTTTTGAAATATTTTATTTTTTATTAAATAAGTTCGATAAACTTGAACATCATTGGTCTTCTAAAAATATTTGCATTTATTTATTTTTCTATCGTTTTTAAAAAATAGGACAAATGAGCATATAATGATACTCATCGCCTAGATATCGTTACAGATTAGACATTAACGTTCGTTGAAGGAATGGTTTTCCATCTTACTGTTTCTATAGACAGATGGTGATTTCGGGTAAATAACACCTGCAGCATTGAAGATGCTATCATAAATTACAGTCTGACACTCCAATAAATTCGAGTAATTACTCATTATTCAGGCTGTTTATAGTCCATTTAAACGTTGGCATGTAAATGATTTGTTACTGGCTTTTATAACAAGTAATCTGTCGAAATACTCTCCATTTGTTTGCAAATTTTACCTATCATGCATGTGTTATAAAGTTAAATTACCATCATTTAAAAGTAAAAAACAACAACATTACAGCTTGATGTGAACCTTCAATTTCGTGTTTTACTATTCTTTTATTCGAAACGCAGTAATAAATATACAAAAAATATCAATGATGTTGTGATGAAAATTATATTAGACAATTATCAAAGTCATACAAGTAACAAAATGTATGTAAAGTAATTTGCTGAAAACTGTACGGAGTAAACATAAATTTGTAAGCATTTTTTATTTTGGAATTATAATTAAGCATTTTGCGAAATAAAACAAAAGCAATGCAGAATAATTTTATTAATGTGCAAATGTTTCTCAAAACATTTAATGTTCAAAAGTAGCCTTTATGAGTTTATGATACAGCGAAACTTAGGCATTCATTTGCTGTTTAATAGTCTTTAAAAACCAGCATTTACAGATGATTTTTATTTAACGAAATGCGATTCAATTAAAAATGATCTCTCATTTACATAAAAAATTAAATGATCAATTGCATGATTTAAACTACTTTTCTAATAAATTTATTTTTTTAAATCTGTAATTATCAATTAGTTACTTAATTGTGTTTGCATTATTAAGATTCAGCGCAATCAACACACACATGCTGACATAAAAATATTATTTAAGTATCGTATCCCAGAAAATGTTTGAAGAAAAGAGCCGGTGTAAAATAAACGTTGATAGTCAAAAATATAATATACCCCAGAACTTTATATGCGGGCTATCCACATAAACTATGTTTTCCTAGATATCTTTGCGGTTTATAAGATATAAATATTTGCGAAAAAAAGTCATGAATTGTAGTCGGTATTATATGTGTCGGCCATCTGTAAATGTCGACAAAGGGGTGTTTGCTTATAGAGCACGCTAAATTACGATTAAAATAGCCGTCGTGCTGATTTATAGTAAAAGTTGGACTGTCTGGTCGATCAACATTAGATCACATGATACCAGTGGGAGGAGTTGTAAACATTAATAAATACGTCACCGCCCTTCATGTTTCCATTGCCTGTTGAATTGGGGTAATTGTGAGTTGCAATGGAAGACCAATACGTAGCAGAATTGTTAGAAAGTGCAAGTAGTGTAAACAAAGATAGAAGTATTAAAAATAAGTTCGAGGGTGCATATCATATTGATTTGTCTAACCTGCAAGAACCGGAGGGCACAACCGCGATATTCAGAGTGAGAAATGTGAATGAAAACGTTGTTGAAGATCTATGTCGAAGCATGCTAAAAGGGGCTGGGTTGCCCTTTAACGCAGCACCTATGATAGTAATGGCGATCGGGGAATCGTCAACCAGTTTCAAAAGAAAAGGTGTGTCGCAGTGCAAATTTGTCGTATTAGATGGCAATCACCGACTGAAAGCAATTCGTAAGGCCTATGATATAAGTGGTGAATGGCTAGTTCAAAGCCTGTTGTGTCAGGTTTATGTAGGACTTACACAGGACGAAGCACTGATGCTTGGTGTCAACAACAACTCGCACAATGAGCATGTCAATATCATGACGGACCTCCAAAAAGCAAAGATGTTTAGGAATCTGTTAATTATTCCCGAAGAAGACGACACCACACTCACGATAACACCGTTCGATCTTACGCGCCTGTACAATATTTTGGGTATACATACGGTAAGCATTATTACAATATTTATATAGATACTTAATCACTTCAATGTTTATAGGATGTAAGAGAATATTTTGAAAACTTCATCTACTTGATAAAGTGTTAAAATATCGATCTTTACTATATACATCTTCGCCAAACATATCGCATCAATCATCAGGCGCCAAAAAAAAACTATATATGGCGAAATAAAATTCATGTTTTTCGCAGCATTTCATGTTACTAGGTTACTGCATAGTTTTCATATTTTTTTCTCAGTCTTACAAAGAAAATAATAGTTGAACCGATTGTTACTTTCATGTTAATACAGCTTCTTTAAAAAGGTATAACTTTCCAGTAGAAATAAAGTAGAAATTCGCTTTATGACGTATTTATCCCAGTGATTCAATTTTATATAAAAGAAACATTAATATTCAGAGTTAATTTTAATTGTAGCATGTTAAATTATTGTGTGCAATAGCTTATACTGTATTGAAATATTTACTTATCTTTTACTAATGAAATAAATATTTTTATATTAGAGAAAGGAAAAGAAAGCAGTGACACCAATCACAATCATAACAAAATTGAGCCAAAGATGTTGGAAACTTGTTATGGGTGTCCTAGACAAAGTGAGATCAAAGAAAGTTTCAGCGTTCAACTGCCTGTCAAGTCTAAGCGAGACGGTTTGTTTTGATCTGCTGACAAGACTGTCAAAAACTTTGGATTTCGGCTGTTTTACTTCAGCCTGTAGCACAACCAAGTTATCTCGAAATGTAAGATATTAATAATAAATTAAACAATCAACTGCATCTGTTTGTATTAAAATATAATAAGAGGCACAATTTCAATTAAAGATGATATAACTGTTTAGTTTGTTTCTTACAACATAGAAAGAAAAGATTTTTGGTAGAATAATGGAACTTTGCTAGCATGATGTATATGCATACTATTAGCTGTAGCTATATGTGTTGTATTTTTATGTAATAAAGAGAAAGAGCATAGCCAGTGCCAAAACTGATCATGAGCCAGCATTACAATAAATCGTACAAAAAGTATTATTATTTAGCTGAAGAAGTCTTTATACATGTAAATAAAACGACAGCTGCAACAGGATATTTGACGTAATAGCATCAATACTTTTCCTATTATTAAGATCCACAGACACCTGAACGAACCTTTGTAGCAAAAGTGCAATAATTTATTTTTTTTTCTCTTTTTCAGAATACTAGATCTAAGATGTTAAACATATATATCGAGAAGAATTTAGTTAAAATAAGACACAGGAAACAACTCATTTTAGTTGAAGAATTGACCTTCCATCTGCCAGGAGGCAAACGATCTGTATACAGATCGTCAGATTTGTTAGAACTTTTAAGTTCAGCAGGTAATCTTTTTATAATTAGACTATTATCAGTGAGCTAAAATCTTTTTACGTCGCGTTTTACTAATATATCGTCAAAGGGAAAACAAAGTTATCGAATAGGCGTACAGCACAATCGAACCTTTTGAGATTATTATAATTTTTAGATATTATTAGAAATACAGATGTTCTGTTACTGAAATTAAGAACATCAGCCACCTACAAGATAATCTGACGATCTAGTTGACAAGAACATAAAACACTTGAAAAACCTTTGACAGCTTTCATGCATGTGATTTTCTTTAGTTTTAATAAACACATGTACTATTTTGGATCGTATTTTAAAATTCCAAATGAACTTGTTGTTTGCTAAAGCTGAGACCGAGTCTACTTTAAAAGGAGATGACACAGAAACGATGGAGGAGGGGTCTGACTCCGATGACTTACAAGAGTTAGTTGTTTTACTCAGTTATTATTATTATTTTCTAACGTTACTGTCTTTACAGATTTTCGGCAACAAAAAGTATAGGTATAACCCTTATCATTTAGTAAAATGTTTATCATTTGGGAATTTAACTGCAATATTTATTTCTGTTACTGCAGATTATTTACCATGATACGAATAAGAGATACTTGTATGAGGAATAGACGCAAAGCTAACTCGCAAAAACGTGTAACAGAACACATAACAATTAGTTACATTTAAAATTAAAAGATCATCCTTTTTTATATTTTACATTTTTTTGTTAAATATGTAAGCAGAATGCATCTATGTGCATGAATTTATTTAACACATTTCAGCATGGAAATCGGCAGACCTGCTTTTACGGGAGTAATAAATGAAGGTGAAAAGCAAGGTATTTATAATAATATATAATGTGAAATAAACTTTTCTTTTGTAATGTAATTTTGAATTAGTAAATATAATAATTTGTGTGTTGCAAAAATGCATTACAGGTTCAATAAATAGCTGCGATCATAATTTGCATGCAAAAATTATGTACTTGTAATATTAGATGTTAAAACCAGAGTCCTTCTTTATGTCTGATGTCAAAAATGAAGCTATCAAAATTAAAGCAATCAAATTAAATTTAAATTCCCGTAAAGGAGATTCTTCATGATAGAAATGACATGCAACACCGCACCTACTTGAATTCGAAAGGAATACATTACAATGTCAGTAAAATGAAATTAAACCATTCAATAATGTTTCCGTAAATTTTATGTAATGCATGTAAGACATCAACATATCAATATGTTTTTTCTGTTAATTTATAAAATTAGAGTTTGAGCATTTTCAATTAACTGGTAACTTATGCGTAAGCGACAATACGAAATGTAAATGAACAAAATAAAAAGATTGAACGGTTTGTTAATGCAGGATAAAATACCAAATAAATATTGGAAGAAAACATGCAGATTACTTAGAAACATTTCCCTGCAAGAAAAAACAGAAAACTATATTCATGTGAATTATGTTTTAAGCTGCAACCAGTTTAAAGATTCAAACGGTAGTCTTGTTTGAATCTAACTTGCTATGTTAAGAAAGTTGTTCAAATATTTACTTTATTCTTTCTTCCGAAATATTTTTGAGAAATTACTCTTGTTCAGGTAGTTCTTTTACATTATTGTCAGCAGTTAAAGCATTATAAGAGTTTTATCGAAATAATCTGCATTACGGAAACATTTGTTTTACGTGGATATATATTTTGAGTATGTGATACGACAAATAATTGTTCGTTACAAAGTGAGTTTTAGCATTTTTTTCAAATTGAATGATTTCGAACGCTTTTGTACCATTTACTACAGTAACTGAACTCAAGAATTCACTGACACCGATTGGAAACATGCAGAAAATTTAGTCATTCAAATGCAGGATTTAAAAAAAATTGCTCTAATTTCGTCTTTAATTATCCCTATTTCAATGTTTCTAGATTCTCAGATTTGATACTTTCCGACCATGTAATATAAATCTATATAGACAATTGTGTTCATCACTATACCACAGGTACACAAAGATTCACTTACGCGCATAAGTTATTAGTAAATATTCGTCGACTGTCCACTAATTGCATATTGACGTAAATGTAATTCAGTAATAACTTATATCATTAATGCACACAAAAACATTGAAATTTGTTTCAGACTACTATTCAGAAAGAAGTTATAGTGGAGAAAAGAGTAGTGTTGCTACTCCAAAAATCATAATCTTGTTTATAACGTAGAGTAGGTAAATTGATACAGTGAATAGTTTTTGTTTTAAGATTTGTAAATGTCATCAACGTGTTTGATTGATTATTTTATCATCAACTAATATTGTCAACACATACGATTGCCTTGTTCGCATGTTGAATGACAAATTGAGTACTGATTGAAAAAAAATAAAAGAATAAAAATTGTTGCAATGATAATATTTTTGCAGTGGAGGATAATGAAAGTGACCCATACGAATATCGGTCTACTCCTGGAAGAAAAGCTGTACACAGTACAATCATTCCAAGAATTGGTAAGCAATTAGCATCTGTTTGATTTCTAAAGTGGATCTCTGTTATCCTATGGCGTCTAATAATATACCAACAATGTAATAACCAAGAAACGCTAATATCAGACAATTCTGAAAATGCGCAGAGTTTTTCCAAGTTTCAATATATCATTTATTATCATTTAGATATATTTCATTTATTAATATACATGTTTTGTGCTGCTTAAATAAGCATTTTGTTTATAAAATAGTGGTGAACTCTCCTGAAACACCAGTCTTCAATAAAACCAAGGCACGACTAACCTATGACTTGGATTATCGTGAAGGTACATGTCTTTTCGATGTTAACGTTTACTTGATAAAATACAGGAATATCATACTTAACTTTACCGTATTACTACTGTGTTGTTTTAAGATATACTATATTTAACTTGCATCAATTTTACAGTTGAGATAATCAATTGTCAATACTTGTTTTTTTCTCGAATGTTGTTTTATATACATACATGTATACGACACACTGTCTTAATAGCCTGTGTTAATAACGACATGACCTTTAATGAAAATTAATTGTGGATAATATATATTTTTGCAATGTTGATTCTCTCTCTCTCTCTCTCTCTCTCTCTCTCTCTCTCTCTCTCTCTCTCTCTCTCTCGTATTAAACTGTTGAGTGTTAACTTCTTCTTAAAGGAACACATTGCGATAGTGATACGCGTTCACTTCCATCTACCCATTCTACTGTTCAACACAATGTCATGGGATCAAGAGAAATTTTTAAAAGGCAGAAGTTTGGTAAATGTAAGTCTGTTTTACTTTAACACTTAACGGATCAACCTTACTGCGATTATTATTTGGTAATATGATATTTGACAATATAAATGACAAGGACAGTGTGTTGTTTAAAATTGTAATTGTATGACGAGGACAATGTGTTTAAAATTGTAATTGTCCTCTAGAATTCTCATTTGGAAAATATGTAAAATAAAATTGATTTCAATGTATACAGCTTAAAGTTTGTGAAGCACACAATTAACCAAACTATAAGGTCTACAATATGAATTTTGACGGGAAAACGTTTTGTAGTGTATCGAGAATGTATCCAGTGAACAGATAGCATTGAATAATAGTCATGCAAACTAAGTGACCCTGTATATTTATTGTGTTGAATTTACGCTGCATTCATGTACCCGAAATGAGCCCTTAACGTCAAACCATTCAAATTCTAAATAACCACTAAACACCTTACTGATTTAATAACATTGGTCTATATTGTTGTGTAGATCACTTCATCAAGTACAAAAATAAAACCAATAACTCTCATACAACAAAATACGTGTACAAAATAGTCTTGGTGCTTAGCAAACTTAAAGTAGTATATTATACATGCGTCTGAACTAAACTGGGCAAAAATGTTGATTTCGAACTTAACAAGTTCTTATTGCGATTTTGCTGAAGTTATTTCTTATTTCTTTATAAGTTGCTCATACAATTTCTAAGAACAAAAATGAATATATTTTATACAACTTCTAAGTATTAATACATTAAGCTAACGATATAAATTCCCCGATGGCTATCTTATCAAAACACGAATATTTATGAGCGAGACTTTACTGAATAAAATGTCTTTGTCGATTCCAGAGATCATGTGCATGATATTCTAAATAAATTTTACTTTTGGTTACTTATAGGTTTGAGCAAACTGAGTGAAAAGTTCGTGCAGGAAGATGAACCATCCTCTCTTAAACACAAATGTAAATCTACAGGTAAGAGTTAACTATACAAACGTATAATTATGTGAAGGATATTCCTTGTTATTAGTTGAATTGTGAATATGGTAAAAATAGTTATAAGGATAATCATCGTCACATTCACAGTAACCATTATCATCATAATAGTCGTCGACATTATTAACAACAACCACAAATGTTAATAATTTAAAATAATAAACTCAAATAATGAAAACCATATGATATTATACAAAAATGAAAATTGTATGTTTTTATTTAGCACTTAAGCCATTTCCTTTGTGCAAGACATTAATTATTTTTGGAAATTAAGCATTATTTATGCAATCAATCTTACATGATGAAATATTAATACTAAGTTTATACAAACAATAGTCCATGAAAATATACGTTGTAAAATTGGAACAAATTGTTCTAGACTCACGTACCTATAGTGACAACGTTATGACTGGAAGCACACGCATGTATGGCCTACCACAAACCAAAGAAAACGAAGAGGAACCGAACGGCGGTGAGTATACATGCAATAATTCAATTAATTCTATACACAATTTAACAAAATGCAAATAGTAATTTAACATTTAATCCATGTTCTAGATGCAAGATATTGTTACTGTTTTGAGTTTTAACCACAATTTAGTCAATCGATATAGCATGGTGAAACATTGTTACTAGTTAAACAAACAATAAATCATGAAAATGTACGTTGTTAAATTGATATAAATTATTTTAGACTCAGGTACCTACAGTGACAACGTTATGACTGGAAGCACACGCATGTACGGCCTACCACAAACCAACGAAAACGAAGAGGAACCGCACGGCGGTGAGTATACATATAATAATATTAATTTTAAACACAATTATAACAAAATGCAAATAGTAATTTAACATTTAATCCATGTTCTAGATGCAAGATATTGTTACTGTTTTGAGTTTTAACCACAATTTAGTCAATCGATATAGCATGGTGAAACATTGTTACTAGTTAAACAAACAATAAATCATGAAAATGTACGTTGTTAAATTGATATAAATTGTTTTAGATTCACGTACCTACAGTGACAACGTTATGACTGGAAGCACACGCATGTACGGCCTACCACGAACCAGAGAAAACGAAGAGAAACCGAACGGCGGTGAGTATACATACAATAATACCATTAATTTTATACATAATTATAACAAAATGCTAATAGTAATTTGAATTTAAGCCATGTTCCAGATGCAAGATATAGTTATTGTTTTGAGTTTTAACCACAATTTAGTCAATCGATATAGCATGGTGAAACATTGGTACTAGTTATACAAACAATACTTCATAAAAATGTACGTTGTTAAATTGGTATAAATTGTTTTAGACTCAGGTACCTACAGTGACAACGTTATGACTGGAAGCACACGCATGTACGGCCTACCACAAACCAGAGAAAACGAAGTGCAACCGAACGGCGGTGAGTATACATGTTATTATATAAATAATTGTACACACTTATCTTTGTAACGCTTTTTCCTTAACATCTCCGAGGTGAACATATTTTTCACATAATATTTTATCGCGGTACTCTTTGATTAAGCACTTATTTTGTCAGATATGCCAAATACAGACAATGTCCCATTGCAAATTTTCTGTTAATTATCCTTTCGGACTAGATGAGGATTTGTAGTACTAGAAGCCGTGCGAGTAGTTATTATTTGAGGTTAATGTTTGGATTGTGTTATGTTACTATTTTATATAAGTTATATTTCATGTAATTATTCTTTGCATTTTAACTTAAAATATAAATGAAGAAAATTGGGAAAAGTATATAATCTGACTCAACGTATCACTCGCTAATAATAAATAATAAATCGTCAATCTTTTGAAAGATGTTAAACAGTACCGGTAGTTGTTTATTGTAGTTTGTAAAATTATATTTCAGACAATCACACAACCTTGTTGTTGCAGTTAAAATCTTTTAAACGTAAATACACAATTATATCATAGGCAATACCTGAAAACAGATTTTTCATAATTGTATTGTTACACAAACGCATACGACACAAATTTAATTACAGGTAAAGTACATATGCATGACTTCCCAGTTGTTTTAACAAACAACATGTTAACAGTAGACATTATGATCTATCCGATGATAATGTACATACATGTTTACACATAGGGGTATATTCAGATATAAACTTTTTAATGATCAATGACTTACGGTCCACATAAAAAATGCGATTGGTCTTAATGAGAAACCAACGTAAGAAATAATCCAAATATAATTTTGACAGGGGGTCTGATAATACAAATTCTGCAAGCATGTAACAAGAAAACGCCAAAATGAAAAAGAAGGTATCTAATCGGCGTTATTGCTCAAATTCAACGCTATACTAGCTGCAACAACAAAAGTTTTTAGGCAACTTAAGTCTGCTCTTAACATCAACAGTACCTAACTGATTAAAACATAGCTTAAATGAGGCGTTTTTGAGAGCGAACAAACAAAAATATACAAATTAAACATATAAGAGTTGTTAATTAAATTTATTTAAGTGCTAATTCACTGCAGAATAACTGCAATTCTCAAAACAAAATGTTTTTTCATATCGTTGCGGCGCTGGAATCAGCAAGCTCCAGTCAGTATCTAATTTTGAGCTATACTTTTATGTGTTTTTTAATATAACACAGGTTTTTATATGTTTAATGTTCAGCTGCCCTTTGCAATAAACTACTTTTTTTTTTCTTCAGATTACACTCTCCAAGAGTATCCCGACTTTGTTGAGAAGGGAGAATGGGTTTTAATAAAACCGAAAACACAGCAAAACGAGCAAGAAATGTGGATTGGTGAAGTACTAGAGGTCAAAAGAAAAATACGTTTTAACTGGGTCTTTCACAAGGAAGAGCATTTGTGGATTGGTGGTGGTGTAATGAAACCAAAAGGTGACATTTGTAATTTGGCTGACATACTTGCCAAATTTAAATATGATTTTAACCAAAAGATGCCGGTAATGTTACAAAGTGAGTTAGTTAAAATTTGGAAAGGTTGAGCTTTAATATCGCAAAAACAAATGCATGTCTTTTACGTCTTTCCGTAAAATAAGGGCATATAAATCATTAACTCAATAAAAAGTGAAATGGTTTCATTACACCACTAATTATCCACAATAAAGTCACGCCCGGGAATAATTGCGACCACGACGTTCCTGTTATGTGCTAAAATTGTCTCAATGCTACTTCAGTCGTAGTGTCAATATATGAAATTTGAGGACAAGGGTGATTATGACCTTTTATGTTCGCTTTGTAGAAACACGTTAGCAGGATAATAAAAAGAATCACGTTAGACTCGGATATTCCCAGGCTTTATTCGAAATTCAAAAAGTTTACGCAGAAAACAAAATAGCTACGTGTTGAACTTTTGGAGTGCAATGTTTACAAGAGAAAAGTTGGAAATGTCCTGGACACATTCATCCTTTCGTATCATAAGTCTGGTATTTACTCTAATTATACACTTCTGTTATTAACAAAACAGCTGCTCTGCTTCAAAACAAGTGATATGTAACGTGGTTATGTTTGCTTTATTCAAAATTTCTAAAATGTGGTAGGTCGTGTTCCCGGACACGCTTCGTTGTTCTGATGCGAAGTCACTTTTAAGAAAATAAAGCGACAGTATATAGTCACAAACTGTCTCTTTTCTTGCATTTCTTTTTTAAGTAAAACAATGGAAAAAAACAAATTTTCAAATTGAATAAATGTTCCATACAGTAATACCTATAATATGGTTACGAGTTGGAAACGATTGTACATTAAGTTTTCATTGCTTTTTTTCTTTAAAAGTATCAGCGTTAAAGACAGTGTAAGAAAGAAAAAGTAACATAAAACTGCATTTAACGATTATTTTTATTATAATTATAAGAATTAGCACGCTTGGATGCTCAAATAGTTTAAAAACATCAATTCATATAAGAATTTCATTATAAAACGTTTGAAAATAATGAAAAATACTTGACATTACTGTAATGGTTTGATGTTATCCTAAGTTTGGAATACGGTAGAATCTTTAAGCAAAGTCATTTCGGTTTTTTTTTCGTTATTCACGACTTATTTTACTATGAAATGTACCATGCAAATGTGTTTTATACGGAATATTACTGTTCTTCTAGTAAAGACAATATAGATTTATAATAAGGGCCGAGATTGGTAGCCTGGAGAACTTTCCCTTGAATACGTGAATAAGATGCCTAGCACATAGAGATAATTAAATAGCGGTGGGTGTCAAGATAGTCTAGTCAATGATTATGTCAAATTAAAAGTTTTCAGAATGACAGGATGTTTGAAGAATCTTTTATCAGATTGATAAAACGTCACGCAGATTGTGCATTAAAATTATTAAATAAAAAGAAAATTTGTTTTTGCCAGTGAAAGATATAAATATCATCTATATCTTATAAAGTTTATTGAAATATTTGATTAACTTAGTTAATACGTACATACTTTTTATGTATGTATATTGCAATAAGCATGTAATTGTTGGTGTGAAAAAATATCCAAACAGTGTGCAGGTTTCAAATGTATTTTAGAATGCCCTATGTCATAACAATTAATAAATTTCTTGCAAGTTGTAAATTAATTTAAAAGAAATAAATGTAATTCAAGCTTTAAAGTACATTTTTGTTTAAGCAACTGGATATGTTAATGGATTCGAATAAACTTTTTAAATCGGAACAGAAGGAATTCTTATTTAATTTGAATATCATTGAAAATGTCATGCGCTACACAATGTAGCAGGTACATTGCTTACATAATTTTCAGTGTTTTATTTATTTAATATCAGGTTGTATAAAATATATTGTGCTAGTAAATAAACTCGTACTTCAGTGTATTTAATAGTTTCAAAACCGACATAATTATACTTCAACTTAGGTTGTAACCAAAACCAGAAAATGTTCTTCAAGGCAAATGGTCATTTATTATCTCATTGGACAGAGCATGAAACTGCTGGCAAATGCGACTGAGTAGAGATTATTACAATGAAATAACATCAGATAAATGTGAAATGCTCTTAATCTGCGTGAAACTGACAACTGATTTACAGCCAATATCGGCCTTAACATCATGCTACAGTAACATCATATAAGTCTGAGAATCATAAATCAGTTTCCTTATACTAGATATATTTTGTGACGTAACTTGAACCTGTTAAACTCAAGCCTTTTAAAATAGATTTTATGTTTATCAGTTATGTTAAAAGTGTTATTCGTGACTTCGCAACTGCACCACGTTGCTTCTGTGGCACCACGACCTATTGCTCGCCACTATCTCATTTTCTTAAGTTTTATAGTATGGTTCGGCAGTGGTAATGAATCCAAAATGTGACGTTTGTAATTTACCTTTAATGTCAAAAACGTAAATATATTTGTGTTTTGCATCTTTCAATAAAATAAGAGCATATAAATCATATACTCAACAAGAAGAGAAATGGTTTTGTAACAATCAATTATCCATAACATAGTACAATCGGTTTTAATGAATTGTGTTGTTTGATTTACGGGAACAGTGTGTTGTGAAACTTTTCTATATTGCGTGTACATTTTTGGACAAAGATGAGACAATTATTAATTAAGCTCTTGTGTTTATATGTACGTTCTATTATGTGCATGCAGTTAGATAGTTTTAGTTTTTATGTCACTGTATATATTCCATGGACATGTTCTGTCCAAATAAAAGTTTTCGGAATGCCTGGATATTTGCAGAATCTCTTGCCAAATTGATAGATTAACGCAATGTCATTTCTTTTGTACCTTTTATGACAGATATTGTTTTACATGTTTAGGGATATAAAAGCATATTTATACCCAAAGAAGAGAAGTGTGCTGTTTATTCAAAAATGTTATGATGATTTTAAACAGCAGATACATCATGACTTTGTATATTTTTTAATTTTAAAAAGTTTAAATCTTATCAACGTCAGTCGGAACATCTCCAAGCAAAACACTAAATTCAGCTAAGAAATAGAATGATTACTGAACATATGCACTAATTATTCTCATGTGTGGTCCATGTAAGGCACATGTTTTGGATTTGGGTACAATGCCCTGATCTGCAGAATGCAATGTGGCATCACTTCTCTTCTAGATAGCCCATTCCCCTCCATTTACACGGGCTTGTTTTCACATATTGGATCATTCTAGGCCCCTAAATTTGACATGACTTTTCATTAGCTTGAGCACTTCTAATGTAACTATTATCATTACATGGAGCTTGGCGAACCCCAAGCCATGCCACATGTATAATATTATGTGGGTATGATAAAACAGTGTGCCTGTTTTAAATGCAATTAAGAATTTCTTGTGTCATTACAAATAAATTAATGCCTTCAAAATGTAACTTGATGTTAAAGAAATTAATGTTTTTACAATTTTAGTACATTTTTGTTTTAGCAGTTGGAAATGTAAATAGATTCTAATGAACTTGTGTAATCTCAATAGATATTATTTTTTATATTTTGACTACTGTATCATTAAAGAAATTATACAAAATTATACGTCAGTGTATTTTATTGTTTCAAAACCCAACAGTTACTGTTCTTCAACTTAGGTTGTAATCAAAACCAGAAAATGTTTTCCAACGTAAATGGCCATTGATAATCTCATGGGACAGAGCATGAAACTGCTGCTAATTGCAGCTGAGTAGCGATTATTACAATAAAATAACATGGCAGATAAATGTTAAATTAAATGCTGAAAAGCTGCGTGAAACTGACAACTGATTTATAGCCAAACTCGGCCTACTGATGCAAAAAAGATTCATTTTCTTTAATATCCATGTTGGCATATTACCTCCAATTAAGTTTAAGAAAGAACAAAATCCAACTCTTAATTTGCCAAAACAACATAACTCAGCATTCGTTTTTCTTTTTCTTTTAACCGATAGATACTTAACGTAATAGGAGTTCTCTATGTTTATTTGTCAAGTTTTACTTAGCTAAAAATATTTCAAAGAGGTTAATCTGATTGTCACTTATGATCAAAACATGATAGGACATCCAATTAATTTGTTAATATACTCTATATAACAATGACGAAAATTGTGAAAGTAACACATACATAAAACAGTCATGCCACACTAAGCCAATATAATCCTTTGTCTTAGACTTCAATACTGTCAATATTTCAAGTTTTGACGCTGAATTCGGCCTCCTTCATACACAAACGTTCATCTGACGATATGATGAACGCGATATTCTCAATTTCGAAATTACCTATAATTTATCCCGTTTACGAGTATTTTTCGTATTTCGGTCAGGAGGGTAGGGTGCAATAAAGGTATATGTAATAGAGCGTTATGGGTAAAACATATATTATAAGGGTAAACGTTAAAATTCGAAAACTTTTTTAACTGTTTCATTTGTTCAGCAATACATACGTAACATAAAGCGAGCTTATTTTTTTTTATTTAATTCATAATTTTGAAAGTATCAATGGAAACGTTCGTATTCCATGACTGGCTGAATTCAGCCACACGGCGGTATTGATGTTTATCCGTTGAAGTTAACTTATTTTTACATGTAAGCGATATAATGCATTCTGTGGCTGAATTCAGCCACCAGGTTTCGGCTTTTGCAGTACGGATGTTTTGATGATTAAGTTTGTTTAGTTAAATTAAAATGATATTTAATCGTAATAATATTAAACTAAATAATTGTATTCTCTTTAATCAAGCTGCCATTGCAGCAGAAGAAAAGCTGTTTTTTTAAATCAAAATAATTGTCCTAACTATGCAAAATATAGGGCATATCAGAATCAGGACTATCTAAATCAGAACGTGTTTTACATGTATCGCACTGTATGTACATTCAGAAATCAAACGCTTATACACACTATGTTTTTCAACAAGTTTATTTTTTCTACACTCACCATGGCGTCAAGTTTGATGTTTTAAGATTTATTTACACAAGTGTGGAAGGAACTTGTTACTAACAAATTTTGTACTTAGTATGCATTTTTCTAAGACAAGAATGGAAAATCAAATACTTTGCAGAAGTTCTCAGTTTGTTTGATATTTTCAAGCCAGAGCGTGTCATTTGTCTAAATTAAGGACGATGCCGGTAACCTTTTGTTCATATTTAATTATTTTATTTACGTGTTTTGAGGTTGGCCTGGGACGCTGTATTATCGACCTACTTTTTTAACTTATAAACGATTCTTACGCAGTTCAATGTTCAATGTTCAGTTAATTGCCTCTGTATTTGGTGAAAATAGCAAACATATCAACGAAATACTTACCACGAAATGACAGAGTTCGGCAATCTACTTGAAAGTTTTCAAAAATGGAAACGTATTTCTACATAAGTATTTAACGTCGATAACGAGATGTGCCGAAAATACAGAGTAAAGGGCAGAATAAACATGTATTAACAAACTTCACTATACAATTTTAAATTTTACAACACGACTACACAGGCATTCTGCCGGGGCTGAAGTGGTCGGTTACAGAACAGGAGGAAAAGGTCAAACAGCTTTACACCTACCGGCAGGTTCCGTGAATGTTGCCGGCACAACAGACTGGTCAACGGGTACCGCCAGTGCAATCACCAACGCTGAGTGGGGCATATACGCAAGGGTTTCAGCTTGTGCGTAAATATTGCTATCCCTTTTTGGGTTGTTATAATTTCCTGCCCATGTACAGGCTCAATCAAACCGAGCCTGCAATATTTTCATATAAGTCGTGGCCGAGGGTCTTCAAAGTTCCCTTTTCATCTATTTCGAAATTCATAAAAGATAAATTTGCGTTATTACAATGATCACATTTGTGTTATTGCAATGATCATCGCCGTGTAATGGCAATAATCACATCTGCGTTATTGCAATGATCACATTTACACTTCTGTTATTGCAATGATCTCAGCCGTGTTGTTACAATGATTATTTTGTGTTGTGTTTTAACGATTATCAAAGATGTGTTATTACAATTCTAACATATTTGTTATTACAATGATCAAAACTATTATAGTGATCACCCAATGAATGTAATAGACTAAGTGACATTACAATTATCACAGCTACATTATTCAAAAGATCACATTTATTCTGTTTTATTGCAATGATCAGAGCAGTGTTTTGACCATGGTTACTGCTGATTGTGTTATAACAATGATAACAGCTATATTATTACAATGATCACATTTGTGTTATTTCAATAACCACCTTTTGTGTGATTCAAATGATCACAATTTTTAAAACAAACATACGATAAGCGGAACGGAAACACATTGTTGTTTTTCATATTAATATTGATGAACACATAAGATTTTGCTCAACCGTTAAATGTCGTAAATGCCGTAACTGAAAGTAGACCCGGCTAACATATTTCAGCATCAAGCCCAACCTTTCCTGCACAAACGGTCGCTTACTCTACACCTGAAACGACTCCTGTCTCCACATCAGTTGCCTCGGTAACGTTTTCTGACGCCGATAAAGCCGAGAAGTTGAAGTTGACCCTAACGTCATCTTCGCCGTCGGGTTATTTTGTGTTGGTAGATAACGGTGATGGTACAGGTAATTACGGGTACTTTTATCACGAAATACAAATCGTCATATGGAAGCCAGAAGGTGACATCAGCAATTGAAAAAATAAGGCTGATAACCCTTTCTGGCTTTCCACAGACGATTAATTAAAGGTGGGTTTCGAGCGGCTTGCACTCGCAAATAAAACCTTGAACAAAGACTACTTAAATGTTGTTATTCATTTACTAAGGAAGTAAAATAAATTATTGCATGCATACCTGAAGCGGAATTTGTTGGTTCGATATCAATCCAGGCTCGGGGTTTTGCCATCTTCACAATCATTCATTTATGATTGTGTCCTGCCGAAGTATTTTGACGGCAGAAACTTTAAGAATAAATTTAATGACGAACACTAATTCCGTTATTCTTCTTTATGTCTCTTTTCATATGGAATACCATATATAATAAATAACATTAGTTCCAATAGATTTACAAATATTCTTTGTTGGTGTAACCAAAACAATGATTCCAAAATCCTTAAACGTAAATTCAGTAATTACGGAAAACCATATATGTTGTGCTTTAGAGATCCAAAATTAGACTGTCATTACACATGTATACAACGTTAACAATTATTAAATAATAAATCTTGACGACCAAAGCAACCAATAAAAACAATTATAACATCGGGAGCTAAGGAAGGTGGGGCTGTAAAATTATAGCTTGGGGATAGTTAACCTGTCTGATTGATAACTGCCCCAAGACCGACACTAAGTCTCAAAATAGTAGTTAAAATTATTTATGAAATCTGATAGGAAAACTACTGGCTAACACCTCTTTTATTCTCTTGATTAGTTGTCCAACTTAAAAGAGAAGTTTGAGAAGTGTCAACCACTCAAACAATGATCATTATTTCTCTATTAACACAACATATTGCCAAAAGCAACTTAGAATAAACATTAAATTTTATCATAATGATTCCCCCCCCCCCCCCCCAAAAAAAAATAGGGATTTGATATAATTTCAAATATAGAATTTATTTTAAACTTATAAATTTCAAAAATTTAGAAAGAAATTTACATTAAATTTCAGGGCATAACAATTTGAATGCAATTATATGTTGGTTCGATATCCATCCAGGCTTCGATTGTTTTCGACTTCATCAATGATCCCTTGTGGTCCAAATAATAATAATAATAGTCCTAACTGAAATCCAAAAAGCATAACCTAGCATCATTAATAAGTATGTAATCCTTAACACCCAGAGGAGCTCATGCTAAGCCTTGCGTGGTAATTTGAATTAAACAATTGGGCCTAACTGGAAAAGTAATATCGGACTAGCAACATGATACCATGGAATAAGCATTTTAACATACAAGTTGTACATGTTGTGTATCATACATGGAATGCGTCCAGCATTCTAAACCGGCAAATGACCAAACACACATTTTAAAGTCAATACAAATGAAATTAAAATGAATTATATTACATGTAAGATTCAAACATAATAACTAGAAAACGAATAAAACTAATTGCAAAAACAATTAAGGTATACACTTCTTATCATGTACTTTATAGTACCCTGTTGGTCCTTGACAAACGCAATGCGATATTTTGTTTCTGTTTCCAAAAAACCTGCTTACCATGCAAACTGATTGATTGAACTTTTATAATCAAACACATTCTGGCTATAACCAAAGTAACGAGAAAATTAGTCTTTGAAAATCTGACGACAACTTTTGAAATTGTCTTAAATTTTGACCGTCGAGATTGATTATTATGCTTCATCGCAGTTTTATCATCATTTATAGAGTCACAGAAAGTAATAATAAAAATCACTAACAATAATTACAATTGTTATAAAATTAGATAATTTAAATTATTTCCAAATATAGAAACAACTAAACTGTTAATGGGTATCACCGTACTCTATTTCTAGTAATCATATTTTCTTCAGGAACAATAAACACCCATTCCACCACGACTTTAACCGCTATTTCTGGACAAATGGTGACCATGAACTTTCTAGTAACTGACCTATGTGGCTTGACAACTACTGGATCTATTACAATCAATGTAGTCAATGATGTAAGTACACTTTTTAACAGTACCACACCTGCCAATAACTGTGATGATATTTTGTCCAAGTCCAAAAGAAGATATCTATTTTACATCTACCTGCCAAGACCCTATATTGTGGTGCTATTTTTGATATCTATTTCACCTGCCAAGACCCTAAAACTAAAACTGTAAAGCAATTCGTCAGAAGTAAAATCGTTGATGTCTAGCTGAAAGTTGTTCGGATGGATATCGTAGTGCCGACACACAAATGGCGGTTAGAGAATGCCCAGATGCTTGATTCGCCTTTTTGAGCATATCAGTTAGCAGTGTAGTAAAACATTCAATATGCAATCTTTGAATTTAAATGTATATGAATAATTAGACATAATGAAGATTTTTGTAGGCTTTCTTATGCTTTTAAATAGCAAAGTTACTGCAAAATAAAAATTTTTAAAAATGAATATTTGATTTATCTTTTTATCGTTCTGTTATATCCAAGTCAATCATTTTGTGTAAGAGCCCTAGCAGTTACAACGACGAATTAACGTTTTGTCGCATTACACTACCCTTATTGTAATATTTTGTCCCCCAAATACCAAGGTATCTGTACAAGGTAACACTTATTTCTGGATTTTAAACGTTTTTATTCTTATTTAAAATGTATTACAGATCATAATATGCATTCTGTTTAAATGTTTATAACAAAAGAAGTGACTTAGGCCCAACGTATGTTGTAATATATTACCTTTTTATTATAAGTAATTATAGTTTGTAAATATTATACGCAATGCCACAATAATAAATTTTACTTACTGACTGACATCTACCTACTTATATTTTATATGTTGATTGTTTTCCAGTAGTTTTTATTAATTGTTTGATCGTGACTACATGGTTACTCTAACCTGTCACTATAAATTCCTGGCATTTTAATTCCTAGCTTCCATTTTTAGCCCCCGAAATTACTCAATCTACCGGTATCAACCGACGTAGGTGAAGATATGTTGGTGCAGACGACAATTGCTACGTTCACGTGCACAGATTCCTCGGGAAGTGTTACCGTGTCCAGCACTGAAAGTCCCTCTAATGCACCGAAGGCGGCCTTCTTTTTTACCAAATATGTATCAGGAAACGGTAAGTAAACATTTCTAATAACAAGCGGGTTGCTATTTACATACAAAAAGAAAATTACATGATATAAGATTGTTTTGATTTCAAGTTATTTCATGTAAAACTGCATGTTGCAAATTATACACGTAAATGACAATGATGGATATTTTATTTAAAAATGTATTCAACATGTAACAAAATTTATATGTAAACTATTAATTTGTATTGGGGTTATGGTTTTATGGCTATCATTATCGTATAAAATACGAGTAATCTATCCAGATCTCAGAAGGACTGATCATATTACAAGTAGTTCACGACTGAAATGATGCCTGTACACCCGCAATGTTCCTTTACCAAATTAAGTCCGCAAGTCAAAGCATGAAAAAAATGTCATTACGACGTTATTATATTGTTTCAAGCCTCTGTTAACACTCAAAGTGTTAAATTTCTCTAGTTACCTTATCGTCTTTGTAAAATAAATTTGAAATAGTGTCAACTTATTTAAGTACATTGAAATAAATGAAAATGTAAGAAGTATCATTTAACAAACCTTGATATTAAGAGAACAGTTTCTGTATTTAGTATATGCCGTTATGGCCCGAGCACAAACCAATCCGGCTCAAGGAACTTTCAACTACAACACACAGAGGTATTACGACATCACAGTTTCTTGTTCCGACGGCCTAGCCACAGTTACCAAGGTCATCCGGGCTGACCTCGTTCCCAATACACCACCAGTCATCAACAATTTACCGGGTAAGCATATTGCTGATATTTATAGATACGGTTAGGGACAACAACCGGATTGACCTCGTCCCACATGAGTGATCAACAATTTACCGGGTAAGCAGTATTGCTGATATTTATAGACAACAGTTACAGACATACAAGCTCGTTCTCAATACACTTCCAGACAGCAAAAACGTGCCACATAAGCTTACTTGAGATTTTCAAATCAATATAGAAATGGTTTTAGCGCGTACCTCACACATTGACAGTCACTAACAATGAACTGTATAAAATAATCTTGTGACACGTTTTTATATAGACACGGCTTTTGACGTCATCCCTACCGACCACTTGATAAACGGTTGTGTCAGTCCCCAGCAATTAAACGGTTAGCGATATCGCTTGAGATATCTGATAGCTTAAAGTGTCTTCGATAAGTTTGTTTACTTTTCTTGTGGGGTTATAACTATCAAAAACTCGTCCTTCGTTCATATTAAATTATTGTTTCATCTTGGTATGTTACAACGTCGAATAAATTAAGAATACACAATGAAATTTTTCATAAGCAGAAGAAAACTGATTTAGTTCTCTTTCTATTCTTCATATTTTGAGTATTTTAAACACCGATTTTGCATTTAGTTAAGTAATTGTTCATATGAATACCAGACAACAATTTGCCGTACAGTACGTTTGATTTATAATTGAACATGCATATGGAAATAGCCGCACTCAGAAAACACAGTCTCCCCATAATGCCAAAAATGAGAGAGAGAGGAGAGAGCATATGTTCATATAATGATCGATTTCAACAAAGAAAATACTAACAATTTACGAAAACAAAGAACCTGAAAGGTCAGTGACAAAACAATTTGCCACTGTCAATGAAGTTTTTACCAGGTTCCATAGTGCACCAAACTCACACTTGTCTCCAACTGGTTCTCATATGAACAAGTGAGTACAAGTTGTCTTGGTGATTGAGCTCCAACCCACCTATGAACTTACCAACGTTGCATGCAAAATCACACGGGCATAAAAAAATAAGAAACTGCTAGCATTATGTCAAGCCCGATGTTAAAGTCCGATTTCTCTTTTAACAGATTAACAAATTGAATTCGGTGATGTTGTATTAATATCGCTTATTATTTGCAATAATAATATGGAAATTGATAAATTAGTAATAAATAGAATGTCATAGTAATGATAATAATATTTCATATTTTAGCTGGCACAACTATTAGTATCCCACAGACACAGGGTGTGGGAACTGTGGTGTTCACTCTAGATTTTACCGACGCCGACGGTGACACTGTGAAATTTTCACAGACAAGTGATCCTGTGAACTGTCCGTTCATAGTTCTTGACTGTAAGTAGCTTTAGCTTAACAAATATCTCTAAAAATTGCAGGAAAACAACGACTTGGCAAATATGTTAATGAACCTTAAATCGAAGTATTTTTTTAATTGTCAAAGTCAGTTATGACAAATGTCCAGTCCGCTACATATGAACTTCCTTTGAAGGATTTTGAAATAATTGGACATATTTTTACCTTAATGTTGACCGCCCTCTAGGTACTGTAAATTCATCGTAAAAGTCACCTTCACGCTTTTGAAAACGTGTTTATTGATTGTCGCCATGCACACTTTACTTTTTTGTTTTACGTCAATTGTAGACATGAGAAAATTTGTCAATTAGTTTACAAATTTCCATTAACATTTATATAGTTTCGCATTCATTCAATTTTGGTAACATTTTATATTTATAATTATTATTTATATAATATTCAGCTGGTGAAGTGCAGGTGAAAAACTCCATCTTAGCGTACAATGACGTTGGATATGACATATTCATAACGCCAGCAGACGGCAAGAACGCTGGTATACAACGGACGTTGACCATTAAAATCACAGGTACTGTATCCCGAATGTAAGTCTGATTTCTTTTTCATTTTAGAAATGTTTGAAATAAATGACATTAAATAAAAACAAATCTTCGCTTTATACAGAATGTTTAATGCATCTCAGATCACCTAGTCAATAATAATTGCAATACCATGATGTTATTTTATGTTAGGTATCAACGACATACCAAAATTCACAAATCTCGACAACAGTGTTGTTGTAGACGAGAACACGGCTATTGGTACAACTGTTTTCACGGTATCTTACACGGACGCTGATACAGCAGACACGCACACTTTCTTTATGACCAATCCCAGCAGTGGAACGTCGTACTTTGACATAAGTGCAGGTTTGTGCATTTTACCATGTATCAATGCGCTGTGTTAACGTTGCTATTGGTACAACTCTTTTCACTGTATCTTACACGGACGCTGATACAGCGGACACACACACTTTCTTTATGACCAATCCCAGCAGTGGAACGTCGTACTTTGTCATAAGTGCAGGTTTGTGCATTTTACCTTGTATCATTGCGCTGTATTTGCGCACGAATCTTAAAAAGTAAAAATAAAGATCTGAAAAGCACGTTCTTGTCACAATGTTTCAATGCGCTGTGTTAACGCACGAATCAAGATTTGAAATAAAAATTGAAAACTGAGAAGCACGTTCTTGTCACAATGTTTCAATGCGCTGTGTTAACGCACGAATCAAGATTTGAAATAAAAATTGAAAACTGAGAAGCACGTTCTTGTCACAATGTTTCAATGCGCTGTGTTAACGCACGAATCAAGATTTAAAATAAAAATTGAAAACTGAGAAGCACGTTCTTGTCACAATGTTTCAATGCGTTGTGTTAAGGCACGAATCAAGATTTGAAATAAAAATTGAAAACTGAGAAGCACTTTCTTAGCATTAAATGCTCACTTATACAAAATGTAAGCAATTCATATATTCTTCAAGTTAAACTAAGTATCGTAGCTTTTAAATGATTATATAGTCTGTCAAAAACTCCGCTCGTTGAAATTGCATTCTGCTTATCAGACATCGGAAACACTTGAATCTGTCTCCTGGTAACATTTCATGGAATTTAGTTGACTTCTGAGTGAAACTTATCTCCCCATATATAAATCTTTTCGGGTATTTGCCTCGCGTTTCACTTATATGTTGTGTTTTCATTTATAGCTGGCGAAGTTACAACAAAAGCCGGGATCAACTACGAGGCACTGCCCGTCAAGATATTTCCATTTACCGTCGTTATATCGGACGGTCGCTCAAGTTCTACGGGTACTCTGACCGTGACCATAGCCGACGTCAACGAGCCCCTAGTTTGGAATTCTGCCACATATAGAATTGATGTGTTGGAACAAACAGTAAGACTAAGAGCTCATATAGAAATGCGTTTATTTTTCTATTTGATCCGCCTTGCTCTTGACAGAGGTACAATGATATTTGAAACAAATGTGATTTTTCCATTTCGCGCGTTGCCTGCAAGACTGTCGTAACGTCTTCTTTATTGCATTTGATTTACGTCATTCTTGCATGTATCCCTCGATTTTGTCGTAGAATTTCGAAACGAATATATGAAAGAAATGTCATCAGGAGACATTGGAAATATACTTCGGCATTTGTATCAGAAAAATTCTGGCAGAGCTGTCGTCGTCACAGATTTCTCATAAGATTTAAAATTGTAGGGACGTTTTTTTAAAGAAAGAATCGTTCGTTAGTTTTAAAACTGAATTGCACTCATTCAACTTGCAGTAAGTTTCCAATTGCAAAATGCAATCTTTGTTAAGCTTTACGTGGAATTGTGGGCTGAAAAAACAATGTCATGTATATTTATCAAAGGTGAAACTGAACAAATAGATATTGTTTAAAAGTAATCCATATCTAGTTTAGAGAGAATTGATGCTATCATCCCAATGGGTACTAATTGTGCACCCCTTGTTGCTGATCTGTTTTTATACTGTTATGAAAGAGACTTTATGTTATCTCTTTCTACTGAACACCAAGATGATATTATTACAGCTCTTAACAACACCTCGAGGTACCTTGATGATTTATTAAATATAGATAATAACCATTTTCCATTACTTGTTAATAAGATTTACCCTAAAGAACTACAACTTAATAACGCGAACACTTCAGAAAAGCAAGCAAACTTTGTCGATCTAAATCTGTCAATTGAAAAAGGTTACGTCACTACTAAAATATATGATAAAAGAGATGATTTTAATTTTAATATAGTAAATTTTCCGTTTGTAGACGGCGATGTTCCCCGTGCAACATCTTACGGGGTTTATATTTCACAGCTTGTTCGCTTTTCAAGAGCTTGCAACGATGTTAATGATTTCAATGAACGTAATCTTTGCATTACAGAAAAACTTTTAAAACAAGGTTATCGGTATCACAAATTAAGGAAAACATTTTGCAAATTTTATCGTCGATATCCAGATCTAATTCATAAATACAGGTGCTGTTTAAAATCACTATTGCAATAAGGTATTTCACAGCCAGTTTTTTTATGGAGATTAAATTTACAAACTTAAGAAGATAAAGGGCAATGTTAATTTCTCCCGGTTATTCGTAAAAACACCATCTGTAAATTTAAAAAGAAAGGTTTCCAACATGATATTTTACAGCGCTCTGCATGCCTGGTGATAACCCTTCTACAGTTGATCATTATGCTTACCTCTTTGGTTGCACGACGGTGGCAGGGGTTTAAGAGTTTATGAAGGTTTATGGGGAAATCTTTTCTTAAAAGAACCTAGAAGCTCGTTTTGTTTCTTTTATACCTGTCATCGTGTTCTTGCTGATTTTACTCCAGTAGCTCTGGTCTCGGTAAGATCATCGAGTACCCGCCCTTTGGCTTTGCAATGCTATTAGATTCTTATGTTTAATATGTTTGTGTGCTTTTGCATGCAACATTGTTGAGCCGATTAGTGGGTTGGAGTGGTTTCACCAAGACAACTTGTATTTGTTTTGTGATATTAGAACCTGTTGGGGCAAGTGTGAGGTTGGTGCACCCTAGAACCTTGTTTAAACCCCCAGTGGCAATTTGATTTGCCACTGACCGTTCCGAGGCGGTAACCCCTCGGGTTCTCATTTTCGTTAATTGTTAGTGGTGTCTCTTTTGAAACTGATCAGTTTATTAACCATGCTCTCATTCCCTCTCTTCTTCTTGACTGTGTGGGGAGGCTGTTTTTTCTGAATGTGGCGATTCCTGATATGCATATTTCACCTTTTTTTAATGGTCTTTGCGTTAAAAGTAAGAGTACGTATCTGTATGAAGTGCCTAAAACATGTATGTTAGTCTGTCCATTATACTAACATTGGAGTTATTTTGTCTTTGGTTCTCCATCACTAACATCATAACATTGTTACCGTCATTCAGGCTGTTGGAACAACACTTACAGACCCTGGGTTTGCGGTTACAGACCCGGACGCCGGAGATACTTACACATGCGCAATGGACTGCGGCGGAAGCAACGGGTACAGCATTTTTGCATTTTCATTAGGCGGGTAAAATGTACGATGAAATTGAATATGATTTCTCTTTTTTTTTGCGTGATCAACGGGCTTCAAAGGGCGTAATTGATAACAGCACTGACTAAATGTCCGGAAAGAATTTATACACACGCCAAACGGCACGAACCCTACAGTAACAATGATAACTGAATAATACAAATATTAAACTTTATATGTAGCTAATTGGTTTCATTTCATATTAAAGTGTTTCATAAGAGTCGATTAGCTTGTTGTTATTAAGTTTTCGATAGGACTGGGTAGAGGATGCGCGAGTTCAAACGTTGTAAACCCGACATGGCATTCATATTGTTGCCACTAATCGTTCAAAGCGGTATTCTACCCTAGTCTTTTCGTCCACGTCTTGTATCCTTTTCTATAAAGGTTTATTATTTTTAAAAGTGTTAACTTGTCTGTGACTACTCTCATCCAAGTTTACCAACAATATTTGCTGGATGTGGCCATTCCTGATATGCATACGAAACCTTTAAACCAGCCAGGAAGACGGGACATAAGTACCGTATTATTGTTTATACAGAACAGGTTGATTTAATTAAACTGATTAAAAGAAAGCTTACTTTGTTACAGTTTTATTACGCTATATATCTTGAGGTGGCACTGTTTATTTTATTAAAAAGTAGTACTGATTGAATTCCTGTTCTGTTGGCTCCCACCATACAAAATGACAAGCAATAAGATTGGATTGAAAGACAATCTTGACTTCCGAATGCTCACGCGCCATTTACGCCCAAAACTTGGCTGAGTGATGGCATTTTTTGGTATTTTAAATTCCATGTATTTATAACATGACAGTGGCCATTTTGTGTTGTGGCAAACGGAAATATACCGGATAATTATATAATAGTTACAACCACTCAGCAGCTTTATTGGAGTTAATTCACCAAGATAACTTGTACTTTTGTGTTGATATGAGAACCTGTTTGGGCAAGTGTGAGGTTTGTGCACGCTATAACATGGTTTAAACCCTCAGTGTCAAATTGTTATGCCACTGACTTTTCCAAGGCGGTATCCCCTCGGTTTCTCACTTTCGTTAATTGTTTGTGGCGTCCATATTGAAATGGATTATTTTGATACCATGCTTTCTTCTCCTATCTACTTTTTGGCTGTGTGGGGAGGCTGTGTCTGATGGATGTGGCCATTCCTGATATGCATGTTTCACTTTTGTATATTCACATCACCTATTTCTTGCGCTTCAGCATCTGACATAATTATCGAAAACACATTTTATTTGCGAATGAAAATGTGAAAATGTGCAATTGCTTTTCAGTTATTTTGCTATGAACACGGCCTGCAAAGTACGAGTTTCGTCCTCTTACAGCCTGGACGCTGGCTTACCCAATACAGTTACATGTACGGTGACAGCAGTTGATAAGGGAGCCCACACTGCAACCACGACTCTCATCATCAACATCCGTGAGCACGCGTCTTTCATTTTACTTTCTGTATAGATATCTGTTCTATATATAAATTTTATTCAATTGCAGTAGTTGTACCATATTTCATAGCGAAGTGAAATGCACACGAAAGACATATTCTAAGCGCAACCTCAATAATAACGAAAGAAATGAAGAAAGGAGATGAAATAATAAATCTTGTTCCAAAAGATAATAGAAATCCCTTGCTTAATTGAAAAAAGAAACATACGGACTTCGGTAAATATACAAGATCCTTGCCGTACATAGTTTGTGAACCCTAGAACCTTGGGTACGCTGCCTCATATTTCCTTTAAGAAATGTAACACACGATGTTTAGATTCTTAAAGGAAATGTGAGGTCGGCGTATCCTAATGTAACAATAACTACCATCCGTTGTATGACCTTGTGCTGCATATGAAGAAAGACCCAATAAGTAAAAGATATCTATACAAAATCATAAATACTTCAGGAAAAATGGGATTTCATAACCTATACTAAAATGATTGTCCAAAACACATTAAAATCTTAACTGTTGGTCAATCACAAGAAAAGAAAGTGAAAGTATCTTATGGATTTTTGAATTTCGATGGGTAGCGCGTTTTGGTCAAAATTAACAGACATTCATAAAATGATATATATTCATATTTGAAATAAAACAATGCAATAAATGAAAGGGTGAAAAAGATAAGGTTTGAAAATTCTATTAGGTGAGTTGGTGATAAGTATTAACTTAAATAATTAAGAACTATTGAGTACTTATATTGCTATAACAAAATGACATAACTGTTATAATTCCATTTTATTCGAAAACATTTGATTCGTATGCATTATACTACAATACAAGATTTATTTTACCCTTCAAGTGGATGCTGACAATTACAAACCAGTTTTCAACACCGCAACCTATCCGTTCACAGTATCATCGTATGCAAACTCTGATACAGCAATTGGGACAGTAACGGCAACTGATTCGGATATTGGCACATTCGGACACTTCAGTTATAGTCTCGACCAAACTGGTCTGCCAGGGAACTATTTCAAGGTAAAATATTTATCATCTTTTCAGCTACAAAAATAAAATAAGTTAAATAGGCTTATTTAAAATGGTCTCAAACAGAAGCAGAAAGATGCTGCTGCTGCTGCTGCTGATGATGATGATGATGATAATAATAATAATATTTTTTTTTTAAATTAAAAACCTATGTCAGTTGAATCGAGTTTTTCTACACAGATTGACTCGACGGGCAAGATATCAACCCAAGTGAACATGCCAGAAATATGTAATTGCTCGGACATCACGTTCGCGGTACCTGTGCTAGCGACAGACACCGGTGGGTTAGTCGGTAGGGCGACAGTTTACATCACAGTTTTGTCTTTCACTACAACGACCGCAAGAACGACAACAGACAGGTAGGATTCTGTAAACGATTAAATCGGGTTGAAATTTAGAGACCATTTACACAATTTTCACTATGTGGCTCTATTATTCAGCCTTCTGGTTGCTAGAAAAGTATACAGCTTTCCACCAACTATTTATTTAACTTGTTCTAGGTCTTTTTATGTTCGAAATAAATCCTTGTGAATATTTTCTGTATCTCTTTCTCATTAAATCAGCTCACTTTTTCAAGAGTGGGGGAAAAGTGGCAAGTCACAAGCCGTCATCGCTTTCACTAGTGATCACATTAACATGACAAACAGTTTTAACCAAAATATAACGAATTTTATAAAAAAAACAAACTAGATGGGTGTTCAGTTGAACACTTGTGTCGCCCTCTGGTGCTGTCGGAATAAAAATGCAAGTACAAATGTGACCCTGACCTTAAGAATATAGTATCGTCACGAGCTTATTGTCATAGGGAATATAATTTGAAAGTTTGATGAAGAAATATTAATAAATGGCAAAGTTATAGCCAATGTTAAGTTTTCATATCAAGGGGAATAACTCCATCAAGTGTGACCTTGACCTAAAGAATGTGGTATTATCAGGAGCGTGTTGTTCAAAGGAATATAATTTGAAAGTTTGATGAAGAAATATTAAGAAATGTCAAAGTTATAGCCAATGTTAAGTTTTCGTAAAAAGGGAAATAACTCCATCAAATGTGACCTTGACCTAAAGAATGTGGTAACATCATGAGCGTGTTGTCATAAGGAATATAATTTGAAAGTTTCATGAAGAAATATTAAGAATTGGCAAAGTTATTGCCAACGTTAAGTTTTCGTGTCTAAATTTAAGTACAAAAAGGGGCATAACTCCATCAAATGTGACCTTGACCTTGAGAATTTGGTATCATCTCGAGCGTGTTGTCATAAGCAATATAATTTGAAAGTTTGATGAAGAAATATTAAGAAATGGCAAAGTTATAGCCAACGTTAAGTTTTCGTGACGGACGGACCGACGGACGGACGGACTGACGGACGGACGGACAAGGCGACACAAAAAACGCAGTTAAAACATATTAATATAATGTTATACAATGTATTTAAATATAAATTTAAAGATATTTTTATGAAATTTTCTTAAAACCTTAATCAATAAAAATAACAACTTCATAGTAAAAAAATTATCTCAGATGTTAAGTAAAGGGCATGGTCTCCTAGACTTGTAATAAACCCTCAGTCTTATAGGTTCAAAAGATACCAAGTGGAACAATAAGCGCACAGGGAGCATGTTATTATAGACTGCACTTTCCGTCGGCGGATTTGTAATTGGTATCGTCATATCACGGTATTCATCTAGTATAAGGACCGAGTTGTTTAATTGTTTGGATCCACCTCCAGTTCTGGCAAGATGTTTTGTCCTAAATACCTTCAAACATATGCGCGCACATTACGTTAATATCTTATTTCAGATTTATTATTTGTTTAAATATGATGAATTTTAAAGTGATCTAGAAAAGGTTATTGAGTATCCGCTAATGACAATACTTTGAGCCGTACATATAGTCAGTACTGTTATCAGTAAAAATAACCCGTACCGATGTCATGCAATGATTGTTACGTATATCAGGGCTATCCGATCAACCTTTTTCTGGGGTTGTCCCGGTTAGCTCAATCGGTTGCGTCGCAGGAATTGCAGGGATAGGCGCTGTCGCCGTGACGGTGCGGGTTCGCTCCCAGCTAGAGGCACTATCATTTAAAATTCACAGTAGCGCTATTTGTGCAGTGTGGCGGTCGTAAAAAGTCTCCCCGTACATATAGTCAGTACTGTTATCAGTAAAAATAACCCGTACCGATGTCATGCAATGATTGTTACGTGTATCAGGGCTATCCGATCAACCTTTTTCTGGGGTTGTCCCAGTTAGCTCAATCGGTTGCGTCGCAGGAGTTGCAGGGCTAGGCGCTGTCGCCGTGACGGTGCGGGTTCGCTCCCAGCTAGAGGCACTATCATTTATATGTGCTTTTACGTGCAAAATGTCTAGTTGGTGGGTGGTTTGGAGTTACTTCACCAAGACAACTTGTCCTTGTTTGTTCATATTAATGAAGCAAGTGTGAGATTGGTGAACCCTAGAACCTGGTTTAAACCCCCATTGACAAATTGATATTTCTACTGACCGTTCCAATGGGGGTAACCAAAGTTCTCTTGTTCGATAATAGTTTGTGGTGTCTTATTCGAAAGTCATTATCTTATAAAACGATGCTATTTTCCCTCTCTACATTTTGCATATTTCACTTTTCTGTATTGTTTCTTTCATTTTAGATACAAAACCTTCTTTGACGACACTAAGAACATCGTTTGGTTCTCCCTATTAATGGGTGCTCTGGCTATAGCCTCAGGTGTTACAGTCTTTGTTTGTGTCAAATATGTGTGTAGGGGCAACCCATTTGCTGGTAGACGAAGGTAGGAATTGTCCATTTTGTCGTTCTAATAGAATAGAAAGGCAATATATATGTACTATGATTATTTGTGTTTTTACGAGTATGTCATTCAGTGTGCATCGTCTCTCAGTATTTTATCTGACCTTGCCTAAAAACATTAGAGAATTTTTCTCTCGAAAGTAAGAAATTTGTAAGCATAATATTTGTTTTTCTTTAACAGATTTATTTGGCGTCCCAGGGAATATGAGAGGGAGCCACCAAGAAGGATCGAACCTGAATATATCGAGCCAAAACCCAGACCCATTGAAACTGGTAAGGTGCATTTACGGTTTATAGTTGTCATCTTTACGGAAAGAGTTTACAAATATTATTTTCTTTCAGAGGATAAACATTATGAGGAAAGGAAAGCTAAAGGAAGCAACCTTGCTAGAATCTCGTACACAAGTTTTGTTCTACTATAATAATATAATAAATGGTGTAGGTATGAAATTATTGTATATGAAGTCAGACACATTTTCTCACACCATATGTTCTAGCTTAGTGCAAATTGAGTGTGGTATGTTAAAACAAAAAAAAAACCCAAAAAACAAAACAGTTCTTTATAATTAAGTAGGCCTACTTGCTTTTTTGATAATCATATTAATTGGATATTTAGTATAATTAAATTTCCGTATTTTTTCCGTTTCAGTAAGGCAACCACCTCCACCAAAAGGTACGATTTTAGGGCATAACATGTAACTGCTGTCTTTAAGGTTTCTGACAAGCATATTCAAATAACTGGTATCGTTAAAATGTTTGCATATTTTTGTAACACATTCGTGAAATAAATAGATGAAAAGAGAACTTTGAAAGCCACCGAACACAACACATATGAAAATATTGGAGGCCTGGTTTGAATGACCCTGTTCATGGGCAGTAATGGAAATGCATATTACTACGCACGCCGCCTAGCGCCAGGTTGAGCGAAACTCGATATTTACACCAGTAAACAGTAAAATTTTTATCCATCCCAAACGATGGTATGCATCTGGAGGTGAATATGGAACATTATTATAATATCAATATCGTATTTACAACTAAACTTGACAACCGATATTTGACTGTTGATAAAACAATAGGTTATTGTTATCGTTGTAATGTTAAAGTCGATCACTGGGAATCAAATATCATTTACTCCTCTTTTAGTGGTTAAGATTGCTGTTTTAATTCTGCTGAGTTAATCAATCTTGTAATTGTGGCTTTTATGTCATCGTTGGGTCTTGCGTTTTCTTTCTTTTGTCAATATTATATGTGACTTTATATTATCCTGTACATGTAACGCGTGATTCTCCTGTTCCAATGAGCAATACAAAACTTTAAAAATATTTTAATAATGCAGATGTTTAAATTTAGAGCAAGACTTTTGCTATATTTCAGGATTCCAGTTTTGGCGGAGTGACCCGCAGTTTAAATGATACTAGGACAGATGACGGAGTTTACAAATCATCGCTTATTTCACCAGTTGCGAACATCAGCAAAATAGGATGGACGTTAAAGTGATATTTAATCTTTATCTGATGTTCCTTAACCATGTTTACTTTTATCGAAAAAGTAGCGGTAAACTTGTGTATGATTATAACACGGAATTCTATTTCTTATCCTTTTGAAAAATTTCAAAATTTTAGTGAACTTGTGATAAAATATTATCATTTGAACATAAAAAACGTCAGTTCAAACAAGACAATCATGAAATGGTATACATATATCACTCGGTTAATATTTAACGAGTAGAAAATACTTCCAGTAAGTTTGTTTTTCGTTGTCATGTTGTCGTTATGTATTGCTTATTATTTTTCAATGTATGTTTTGTAACATATTTTATCAATAAGACGACTGTCGTTCGACGACAAGACATGGACAATAAGTGTTTTCACTTTTTTTTATTGAATTTCGCTTATAAATAGAAAAGATGTACATATACTCACAGAATAAGCTTTTGTGTAACGGATGGGTCACTATTTTAGCTGCAAAATCTTCTAAACCTTTGACATTTTGAACCCAAAGTATATGCCTTGCAATCCTTACAACTGTTAATTGAAACTATCCACTGGAATTCAATGCGGATAATTCCGGTTCAGCAAAATGCTTTTCAGCATTACGTGTGAGGATGGGTACATTGTAAGCGGGTAAGACAGATCAGACGATATCAGTCTGCCTGTCAGCGAAGTGTTTGAGTTCGGAAAATTTGAAGTGATCCGAGTTTTAAATATGTTCCAGAAACATATCACCTTGTCACAGCATATCGGAAAAAAACACGATATCTAAAATTCATGTCCAACCGACAACTCCCAAAAAGTACAATGTATTTCTTTCTTTTTATCTAAAACAACAGATTCAGAAAATATAGTCATCCGGCGCCGCTGCGAGAATATTAGTGTAAAAGCGTCAGCTGTTGTTTATCAATATATATATGAAATTATTTCCGTTTCGAATAATACGAACTTGACGGTAATTGACAGTGTGGAGGGAAAAGGTGCGTGTATCTCGTGCGATTAGGCTATTTAAGTGTTGGTTTTATCTGTGTACACCATTCGAGGCGTTTCTATTCAGCGGTAAACATGTCGGCAAGGAGAAGAACACATTTATGTAGCAGATTACTCGGAGAGTTGCCAACGCTTTTTTAAAACTTGATGCAGTGAACTGAAGGTTTCAAGTTTGAGACAGAATAGGCAGCACAGAGTGTCAGAATAAAGCTTTATCGACGCATTAAAAGATGACGTGGCAGTCAACAAGGACATGTGGCAACAGGGAGTTTTCTCCAATAGAAAGTCATTGGTTGCAGTCAGAAGTAGGGCACTTCGCCAGTAGTTGCGCCGCTGCTGATTTAACAGGAACCGAAGCGATGGGAGCCAAAAACTAAGATTTTTATGATAAGTACCTTTTTATTGCATCGGCTTTTGTTAAATTAGAAAACCGGGTATCTTCTTTGGTTTGAAAATAGTGTAACTGTTGTGGACCATTTTGTAAAAGGAAGATTAAAATGCTGCTTGGCTTTTTGTATAGAAATCATTTAAGTCGAAAAAGTTATAGACATCGGTTATTTCAGTTTGCGGTAAATGGAAATCGTGATTTGGCATGAGGGAAGCAAGACCAGTAATTCTAAAATAGCTGTTTTTCATATTGAATGAAGTGTTGTAATAGAGGCCGAATATAATTGTAATTATGAGTTAAGAAGTGAATGTACATTTTAACAAGAGAACTTAATGTTACATTTATTTTAAACATGTAAACAGCGATGTTAGCGAGCTGTATGTTAAGCTGATAATTTGTTAACAGTGATAGTGAAAATACTAATTTTTTTTTTGCTTACAGTCATGCCGTTTAACAATCAGATGATTTTCATAAAAACATGACTAGTAATGACGGATAGATTACCGTTATAAGTTCAGTTGCACATGGAAAGCGTGTACAATATACAGTATACTTCTTTCTCTTTAAGGATATAATTAAGTTTGGTTATGCGTTTTCATTTGATTCATGAAACATAGCCTACGACTCTCACATTAAATACAGTCAGTTGTAAGAAATGGTAAATTTGGAGAATATGCCATTTGATCTGTTTGTAATATTGAGAACATAATGTAAACCATGTGTATAATATTTACAGATACATGTAGTTCTTCCGGTACGATCACGTAATGGTTGCTTTTGTACGTATTTGTTACTCTTGCTTACATGGTTTTTATTTATATTAATATAGGACGTCTTTCATACTGAAAGGAGGTTGCAAGTGCTTTTCCACGCCAGCTTTGAAGATCCTGATGCTGTTGTCTAAGGTCAAGGACGCTTTGTATTCTGGAAGGGAAGAATCTAAAGTTTGTAATTTTACTTTAACGTTCATAAATTTTCAACAATGGTTAAAATTAAACCATTTATACAGTCTGTAATTTTCGCCGGTAACGAGAGCCATTTAATTATCGAAGATTAATCGGAAAAAAGGTTAGTTAATCAAAAATAAACCTGATATTTTGATTGTGGAATCATATAGCAGACGTTTGTTAATCCGTGTAAGGATGATTGGTTGAAAATGTGTCTCGCTGGATGTATTCGTTAGAAAGCTATTACATTTTTATTACATATTACTGAAATGGCTAAACCTTAATTTAAACTTCGCTTTGGAAGGCAGTTTCTTATGAGATTTCAGAGATGTGATTTGATCTATTTTAGCACTTGCTGTTTTCTTTAGAATACGTCAAGTACTTGGTGTATATTCGCTTTGGAAAGCAGTTTCTTATGAGATTTCAGAGATGTGAATTAATCAATTTTAGCATTTGCTGTTTTCTTTAGAATACGTGAAGTACTGGGTATCTAAGGGTCGGACATTAAGTTTTTCTGAATTTTTGTGGACTTTTATATTTTACATTTCTAATTGAAAACAGATGTTTTAGACTTTTATAGTGATATTTAAATAAAAATCGGAATTAAATTTTATAGATCTCTGAATGTTTGGTAAATACATGTATTGCAATGAAGGCTTTCTTATTCAATCTTTGAGGACTTTTCAAAGCAAAAACTGAGATTTTCAATGTATGATAAGAATAACTTTGGATTACATTTGCTGTCGGTCCGGAGAAGCTACGGTGAGTGCAAATAATAAGATTAGTGAGAGACACTCAGTGGTAAATGCGAAAGACAGCTTGTACACAGACTTTCAGTATCGCTGAGTTTGGATTTGTAATGTTGAAATATTGTCTTTTAATTTAAGCATTATTGAGAAAATGCTACCAATTTTAATATCATCGACTTAGAAAGTTTTGTTTTTGAATAGAATATTATAGGAAGTTACATGGTTAAAAGTAACGATCGTTAAATGTAAATGTTATTCTAGAGTTATTTTATTTCAATATAACACTTAATGCTTTTGTTGTCAGATACAGTGCCTATATGTGTTGCTTTTTGTTCGACACACGGCCCAAGGTGCCAGTGTTGTGTGGCCCCCGGTGCCCAGTTTTATGTTGTATGTACGAGAACACGGCCCCCGGTGCCGATGGTGTGTGGCCCCCGGTGCCAGCTGTGTTGTGTATGAGCTGTTGACGTTTATTTGCAATGTAATTAATGTAACATGTGAATTATTCCTTGTTTTGTTGTGTTAATTTAAAGCCAGTTATTTTTGTCGTCTTGTATACGTTTGAAATAACGGTCCTTTGTGTTATTGTTGTGTGGTTTTATGTTGAAATTGTGCATGGTGTTTACATACAGATGACGTTGATTCTGTTGTTTTTTTTGTTTTTTTTGGTGTGTTTGATATGTCTCTTGTATTTATTGCTGTGTGATCCGTGTTTTCTGTGTTGTATTTGTGTTTGATGCTCCGTCCCTGATGCTGTTGTGTCAAAGCAGTTCATGTGGTTTATGAATATTCAGTTGATATATTATAAGATCCTTTTATTTTTGTAAATAATGCATTTATGGCTTTTGAGATGATGTAATTAACAGCATTGTATTCAATCTTTAATGGTATTTTTGTAAAGCCAAAGCTGAAAATTTCGGTGTAATGATAAGAATAACTTTGGATTTAATTTCGGTCCGGAAAGGTTTACGATTAGTGCAAATAATGAAACCAGTGAGATACTCTCAGTGACATGGCAAATGTGAAAGACACTTTGCAGGCAGACTTTTAGTATCGTTGATTCTGGATTTGAAATGTAGTAAATTTTATTGTTTGAATTATGCATCGCTGAGAAAATGCTACCAATTTTAATGACAACGATTAAGAAATTATTATTACATGTGTTACTATAAATAGTAACAAATAATGACCAAAATGCCCGGGTACTTTGCATGATAAAGGGCGGGCCGAAAACCCGATATCGCGGGCCGAAAACCTGATATCGCGGGCAGAAATCCCGTATCACGAATTTTTGCACGTGGTAACCTTTGAGACAGGATTTAACTTTTACATTTCAAGATGGCGACGATTGAATCGATCGAGTCACATTCCAGGTTTTTGGGCTAGATGCAAAAAGTAGCATATTTAAGAAAGAACATGCATGCTAACATGAGACATATTCTGAGAGCGATAACAATGACAAGAGAAACATGGAGAAATTGTACATACCTGGGTACAACCAAGAACAAAAAGCACTGCATTTCCAGAATCATGTTCCTTCATATTCCTTTATGCCTATTCTTCTTTGAAACAAGATATGCCTGCATTCGTATGTTTTTGTTGAATTGAAGCTCGCAGCAGCGTTATGAGAATGAAACACTAACAAATAACAGCCTTTACATACCCATACCGCTATAAAACACTTCCAGAATAAACTTTTTACAATCCCATATCCAGCACAATTTTATCAAATCGTTCAAATACAAAATCACTAAAAAAACACTAAACAATCAACTGACAGCAACTTCCTCTTTTACAGTTTGAAAATGTAAACAATCTGTAATTACGTCACAAAACTCTAAATGACGTAGTATATTGAAAGCATTCATCGTGACGTAGTTAATTAATGAATAGAGTAGTGCTCAGTAAATGTATGAATTACAGAGCGTAAAAATTGCAGACATTGATATTAGCCCGGCACATGTAATAAAAAGGTTATAAACCGGCGTTAAAGGGCCGGGAGGTGATATCGGCCCGGCTGAGCAACATAGGCCCTCGAGCTAAAGCTCTCGGGCCAATATTGCTCCTCCGGGCCGATATCACCTCCCGGCCCTTGAACACCGGTTAATAACCTCTTATTATTTTAATGAATAGAATATTTTGGGAAGTAACATTGTTAAATAGTAAAGAATATTAAATATTAATGTTTTTCTAGAGATGCTTTATTTCAAGATCAAACTGAGTGCTACTGATGTGTGATACCGTGCTTATATTTGTTGTATTTGACACACGGCCCACGGTGCCAAAGTTTATGTTGTATGTGTTTCAGAACACGGCCCCCGGTGCCGTTGTTGTGTGGCCCCCGGTGCCAAGTATTTTGTGTTTTATGTGTTTGAGAACACGGCCCCCGGTGCCGTTGTTTTGTGGCCCCCGGTGCCAAGTATTTTGTGTTTTATGTGTTTGAGAACACGGCCCCCGGTGCCGTTGTTGTGTGGCCCCAGGTGCCAAGTATTTTGTGTTTTATGTGTTTGGGAACACGGCCCCCGGTGCCGTTGTTGTGTGGCCCCCGGTGCCAAGTGTTTTGTGTTTTATGGGTTTGAGATCACGGCCCCCGGTGCCGTTGTTGTGTGGCCCCCGGTACCAAGTATTTGTGTTTTATGTGTTTGAGATCACGGCCCCCGGTGCCGTTGTTGTGTGGCCCCCGGTGCCAAGTATTTTGTGTTTTATGTGTTTGAGATCACGGCCCCCGGTGCCGTTGTTGTGTGGCCCCCGGTGCCAAGTATGTTGTATACGAACTGTTGCTGTTTGTTTGTAGTGTTAGTTATGTAGTCTTTGCAGTTTTCTTGTTTGTTGAGTAAAATTGCAGCCAGTTCTTGCTGTCGCGTTGTATACGAACTGTTGCTGTTTGTTTGCAGTGTCAGTTATGTAGCCTGTGCAGTTTTCTTGTTTGTTGAGTAAAATTGTAGTCAGTTCTTGTTATGGTCTTATATATATGTTAATGTGTCTGCTTTTTTACGCACACAGATGCCGTTGGTTTGTGATTAAGCCTTGTGTTAATTGTGTAATATGTGTTTAATATGTTCCCTGAACTCAATGTTGTGTGGTTCGTGGTTTCTGTGTTGTATTTGTGTTTGATACACGTTCTCTGGTGCCGTTGTGTATCAAATAAGTACATTTGTAGTTAATGTGGTTTTTATATATTCAGTTTCTTTGTAGATTGATGACACGATCCTGAGACCTACTTTGGTGTAGACCTGTTGTTAACAAAACAAGTGCTTAACATTGTTTTTTGACAGTGGCTGAGGTGTCCGTGATGGTTCCAGATTATTTGGTGAAGTTATATATGAGTAAATTTGTTTTCGTTTTTTGTTGATAGTATGAAGTACAATCTTTTCAAAGGTTGAAACGACGCATGCAAGTTACAAAAAGTGTGACAATTTAAGATTTTTATAAATGTAAATGCCTTTCAACTGCAGTGCTCATATGTTGTCTCTCTTTGTTTGATTCGATATTACCGCTGAATACAACGACCTATTCCTAGTTTTTGTTTGTGTTTTTATAATGAGATAAGGAAATAATTGATTTACTCACGTTAAAGTGAGTGAATGAAATTATTTCCGTTTCGAATAATACGAACTTGACGGTAATTGTCAGTGTGGAGGGAAAAGGTGCGTGTATCTCGTGCGATTAGGCTATTTAAGTGTTGGTTTTATCTGTGTACACCATTCGAGGCGTTTCTATTCAGCGGTAAACATGTCGGCACCCGCCCACCCGCCCTATAGGTTGTTAATATTGTTTTTGGTTGGTTGTCGAGGTTTAACAGAACTTTCAGAGAATAAATTGAAAAATGGGTGTAAATAAAGTGTTTATTTTTGTTTCAGGTGTTTCGAGTTTTGGTGTTTTCTCTTAGTCATAAACAATATATTTATTCATCATGTAAGAAATATGGATATTTTAAGGCCATTCACTAGTTTCAGGTTCGAGTGGTACTATTAGACGAAGCTTTATCCAGATGTTTTGAAAGTTTTCCGTTCGTCTGCTGGACAGCTAAATAGCCAGAGCTACGGATGTCAGCTTTTCATTTGGACGGTTCGCACACTACAGGCCCACTGATTCTACCTCTGTTCGGACAGTTTTTGAACAACTTGCACTTGGACTTTACAGACATTTGAAAATTTTAATGTATATTACCGCTGAATACAACGACCTATTCCTAGTTTTTGTTTGTGTTTTTTACGTATAATGAGATAAGGAAATAATTGATTTACTCACGTTAAAGTGAGTTAGTTATATTTCATCTACAACC
Organism: Corbicula japonica; assembly: GCA_038501625.1. Lineage (NCBI taxonomy): Eukaryota > Metazoa > Mollusca > Bivalvia > Venerida > Cyrenidae > Corbicula > Corbicula japonica. The sequence continues at coordinate 203,309 of JAZAYU010000231.1, read as the reverse complement.
TAATCAGGAGACCAGTTTCAAATCTTGGGCCCTGGGTTGAACTATTCATCTACTTAAACTTTGTATGAGAGACCGATGATTTTTTTCGTGTGCTCCATTGGTAAAATTTACCTTCATATTTTTCAATAAAGTAAAATTGTCTCAGTTTTGTCTTTAACACCGTGACGGCATTGATTTTCGGATCATACAAACCGAAGCATAAAAACTCTTGAGTTTTTAAAGTTTTAAAGTAACAAAAACATCTGTGGAGTGATAAAAACACAAAACTTGTTACAAAATCGTCTGATATCAGTTTTTGTCTGGATTTGTTTGTTCCACGTTTTCGGACTGTGAGAGTCTACGTAGTATTTGTTTGCATTCCCATGTCTTCATGCACACAAGTAAAATATCGGTGTTATGCATCTATAATTTGAATCTCAGTGTGACAAAAACTGAAAACAAATTTAATGTAATAAGATACTTAACAAATAAATTTTAAGCTTATAAATATATATTATTTGTAAAAAAAAGGTAAATATCATTTAAAACTATTTTGACTGAAAATTAAAACGGTCGTAACCATTCATGTTCAAATATGTTATTTCTTAAATAAACATATTTTAATTGGAAAACGTCAAAATTTAAGTCAAATAACCAATTTATAACATACTATCTGATAGAGACATCAAAGCAAATAAACAATTTTACTTTTTGAAAATTGAACAAATACACAAATATGCATTTAGTAAGTATTGGTTAAATTTATAAGAATGACAAAGATAAATTAGATTTGAAATTTGAGAGAAGCCGACCTATATACTTTTAATAAAAAAATTTTGGTTTAAACCAACATTGGCAAATTGTTTTGTCCTCGCCGTTCCACTGCGCTAACCCCTTGCATTGCCATTTTCTTTGATTGTTTGTGGTGTTTTTCGTGAAAGTGAATACAGTGCAAATCTATTTTTCCTCTGATTTCCTCTTTACTTTTAAGCTGTAAGGGAAGACTTGTTTTACGGGCGTCTCCATTCCTGATATTCATTTTTCTCTTTTCAATAAGCTGTGCACAGTTTAATTGAACCGATTTAAAAAAAATTATTCTTCTAAATACTAACAACTGGAAAATGTTTCAGAATAATTATCAATGCTTTTTTATAATATTGAATAAGCCATCGAAGTTCAAACACAGCACAATCAACTGAAACTTGTTTGGAATATGCACGAAGAGAAACATCTTAAAACATCCGTTTTCATCTGTATAAAAAGTACCCTTAAAATGTAACTGCAATTATATATTAAATGTTACGCCATTTAATATTGTTCGTGATTAAAATGTGATAATATTTAGTAGAATGTTATTTTTGTAATTTGAATGCAAATCCTTATAACAAACTACAAATAAGTCAAAGTAGGCTTTTCGCGCAAATAGCAAACACACTTTTGAACTGTCAATTCGTGAACTTTTGATGTCTTAACAAACTAGTTTGATCTTTACATTAATGTTGCAACTCGCTAAAATAAGTCTTCCTTCAGAATGTTTCCATTTTTGCATTGGAAAACATGTGGTCAGCGTCGTGGCTACAACAAAAAAACGCGCAAAAAAGCTTTGTGTTATTTACAAACTTCCATCTACTTCAATAATGTTTTATTCTTGCATACCAGATCAGGTTATCCGGTATTTTCACCCGTGTTTGAAATTTCGATTCTACACCCCCCCCCCCCCCCATCACGTCTTCAAGTATCTGACGTAATATATTCAAGTTAGTCACGTCATTTAAAAAAAAAGTTTGCTTTAACGTCAATATTTCAGCATAATGAAAATAAATAAGTTTGTATACTTACACAGAAATGTTATAAATAATAAAAGGTATGCAAGAAAAAGTATCTTGCATGAGAAATTCGGTGAAGATAGAAAAATCTGTCACCTCGGGTGAACTGTTTTGGCGGGAACTCGGCAGAGCCTCGTTCCCGCAAAACAGTTAACCCTCGGTGACAGATTTTTCCATCTTAACCTCACACTCATGCATGATACTTATATTCCAGCGCATTGTGGCATTCTATTCAATTGGTGTTTAATTGGTTTTTGCAGTCGTATGGATATCTTCAGTGATTTAACACAATTCTTTTGAAAGATGTAAAGCATTGTCGAATTGACAACTAATCTTCTTCAAACTAAGAGTAGGACTTTTCACCCGTGTAGGAAATTTTGATCCTACCCCCCCCCCCCCCCCCCCCATGTAGAATGAGTCACGTGTGTGACGTCACGTCTTCAAATATCTGACGTAATATATTCAAGTTAGTGACGTTATTTATAAAAAGTTTGCGTTAATGTCAATATTTTAGCATAAGGAAAATAAATTAATTTGTATACATACACAGAAATGTTATAAATAATAAAAGGTATGCAAGAAAAAATATCTTGCATGAGACATTCGGTAAAGATACAAGCCTCGTTCCCGCAAAACAGTTAATCCTCGGTGACAGATTTTTCCATCTTCACCTCACACTCATGCATGATACTTATATTCTTTTCCCTTCGGAAAAGATGTTCGCGTGCTACACGCGTGACGTCACGTCTTCAATTACCTGACGTAATGATTATTATATTCAAGTTAGTGACGTCATTTAGAAAATAAGGTTTGCGTTTACGACAAAATTTTAGCATAAGAAAACAAAATTCAGTTTGTATAAATGTACACAACTGTTATGAACAGTAAAATGTATGCAAGAAAAAGTATCTTGCATGAGACATTCGGTAGATAAAAAAAGATAGGGCCTCGTTCCCGTAAAAGACAGTTCACCTTCGGTGACATTTCTTTTGATCTTCCCCTCACACTCACACATAGCTTTAAAAAAGTATAATACTGTACTGTCGAATTTTGAATCATAAAATCACATGCCCCAATTATCTCAGAAGGTCAAAATGTAAATCTAGTCCAACATATTCTGCACAGGCAAGTAATGTAATGTTTATAGATTACATCATCGTTAAATATTTATTTAATTTGATGAAGAACTATGAAGCTATATAAATCAATCCACATTACTCTAATTCCATTAAAAAGTGTTTACTGGATTTGTTTGTGTTTCCGCCCCTTGCAAAACTGTATTTAGAATGAAAAATCACTTTTAAGGTTTTCAAAACTATTTAATAAGTAATTAAAGATATGTTTATAAAGCTACATTACTTAACACCTGTATCTTTGTGTTCATTTGTTTACATTCATCAAATATTGAAAGCAGGTTTTTGACAAAGTTTTATTCTTAATTAGAACAACATCAAACAGGTATTGCACAGAATAAAATACTCCGAATGAAATAGGCCTTGTTAAAAATAATGTTTGAAATAAACTGACCCTCAAATAAAGGACTAGTCAAAAGTACCTCAGTCTGCCAAAATTGCACAACAATGAAGCACGCGCAACGAATAACTGAAGTAAGAAAATATTAGCCAATACGTTTAAAAGTAATCAGCCTTTTACGAAGCTGTCAAAGACTGAATTAGGCTATCGTTAGTTCAAATCCACGTGGCCAAATAATTTTAAAACCAAGAACTATGGATATTTTGTTAATTTTCGTCTTCCAGGAAGTATGACTACCCTTGTTACAATTAATATTAATTCACTTGATTATAATAATATTGCATTAGATTAAAAATCTACGTTTGCAAATGAATTAAAAACAGAAAACTTTTGATTTGCATTATTTATGTTACGCGATTCAATTGTTGCTAGCTTGTTGTTGTTTGTCTAACTCAGCTGAAGTTTTTATAAAGTTTAACATAAACATTCTTTCCAATACTATATTAAGGCTTTTGGAGTACAAAAAGAGTGGGCATTGTTTATTTTATCCAATATTAGATAAAAACGCGTCAGAACTCGAAGATGACAAAAACGACCAAGCTAGTTATCAAACAAATGACCAAAATGGTTCTTTCATGATAGTAATTAATAAAAAAGTCAAATATTTCAACAATGGCCACATCCAGATGACAAAACCATACCACACAACCAAAAACTAGAGAGGAAAAGAGATGGTTTATACAATTATAAATTTCACAAGGCAGTCCGAACGACAGCAATATCCCCGCCGCATGCAGGAATGTTGGAAAGGTTATGGATGCTTAATTGCAAATTAACAATTATATCTCCAGCAGTTTGGAAGTTATGGGGCAAATATGAAAGACATGGTTAAATATGAACCTTCAAAGGCAACTAGTGACCTTGACCTTCAGCCGGCCAGGTTAGAACATGGGTTCTGCACATCATCTTGGTGGAATGAACATGTGACTAAAGTTTGATAAAATTCATTGTAGGGGTTCAAACGATATGAACTGGACACAAAATACACAGTTTAAATCTTCAATGACCTTGACCTTGAGCCAGCCAGGTTGGAACATGTGTTCTGCACAACATCTTGATGGGCTGAACATTTGATAAAAGTTTCATGATATTCATTCTAGGGGTTCAAAAGATATGAACCAGACACAAAATACATAGTTCAAATCTTCAAACATCACTGATGACCTTGAGCGGTCCAGGTGGAAACTTGGGTTCTGCACATTTTCTTCATAGGCTGAGCATTTGACTAAAGTTTCATGAAATTCCTTCAAGGGGTTCAGACGATATGAACCGGACATGAAGTACATGGTTTAAATCTTCAAACACCACTGGTGACCTTGACCTTGAGCCGGCAATGTTGGAACGTGGGTTCTGCACATCATCTTCATGGGCTGAGCATTTGTCTAAAGTTTCATGAAATTCCTTCTAGGGGTTCTGAAGATATGAACCGGACACGATTACCTGGTTCATATCTTCAAACTCCACTGGTGACCTTGACCTTGAGCCGGCCAGGTTGGGACATGGGTTCTTCACGTCGTCTTCATGGGGAGAACATTTGACTAAAGTTTCATGAAATTCCTTCTAAGGTTTCAGAAGATATGAACCGGACACGAAATAATTGGTTCAAATCTTCAAACACCACTGGTGACCTTGACCTTGAGCCGGCCAGGTTAGAACATGGGTTCTGCACGTCGTCTTGATGGGGAAAGCATTTGACTAAAGTTTCATGAAATTCTTTCTAGGTGTTCAGAAGATATGAACAGGACACGAAATACATGGTTCAAATCTTCGAACACCACTGGTGACCTTGACCTTGAGCCAGACAGGTTGGAATATGTGTTCTGCACATCGTCTTGATGGGGAGAACATTTGAGTAAAGTTTCATTGAGTTCCTTTTAGGGGTTGAAACAGGGTTGGGTGGTAAATACCACCCCCGGTATTTACCGGTATTTACCGGCCTGGAAAATACTCCCCAAAGTGGCAAATACTGGAAAATACTGGCAAATACTACAAAGATGAGTTTTTCCCTTAAAATACTGCAGAAATCTTTACTTTGTTGACTGTTATTAATGTATAATCACAATAATAATAAAATTACTCAGATATTTTAATTAAATTTCATATCAGGTGATCACTTAAGGCACTTCAAGTAAAAATAAATCTTAAAGAACTGTCTTTTTTTACTTAGAACCTAAAATACAGCAGGTAAGAAATTAATGCTGATCCACCTGTGCACCTGGCCATTGGCACTTAACAAGCAAGGCAATTAGGTCCAGACTGTTAAAACAACATGTTTCATACAAGGGGCTGTAATAGCCACGGGCAACAAAGGAAACGGCAGTGTCATAAATAACCTTAACGATTTGTGTAGGTGCAAGTAAATGGTTGTGTATTGGTACTCGTATGACTGCAGAAAGCTCCCAAACTGGTGTTCTGTTACAGATATCTTAGTGGGGAAGAGGGGACTGGTAGACAGAGGCTTCTTTGTATCTTACCTTATTTGTTATTGTATTTATGTATATTTATTGTAAGTTGTGTAAATTACTTGTTCATAATTAAAATTAACCCTCTAAAATGCTGACTCCATTATTGTTAATAACTGAATTTTGAAGTTGTCCACATGCTGACGGGATACATCGTATTGTATAAATTTCATGAGTGGTAAATTCAAAAGACCACTTTTTCAGTACTTCAATATTTATTTATTATGGATAAAGTGATAAAAGTGTTAAACTTAATTATAAATATTATTGCAATTGATTGGTAAACTTGAAAATTTCTATATGAATGCTGATAATATGTAATTATATTGTATAAATTCCAGACTGGTCATATCAATCGACCAGTATTTGCCAGTAATTGCCAGTATTTGCCGGTAAATACCTGTTAATACCGCCGGCATGGATGCGTAAGGATATAGCACGAGGGGCGTAACCCCGAGTGATATATATTTACGCAGCTGAACGACGCCCCGTGATTTATCCTGCGATTAATCACCGTAAGCTATTGATTATTTCAATTCTAACATGACATATTTGAATGAATAAGCGAAATAATTTTAACTCAGTTTTAGCGCGTTATAAACGTAAATGGGTTATATGGTCGGCAGTTAGTGTTTATTCAAACACTGATAATAATTCAAAGACTGAATAACAAACTTGAATACATGTCCATCAAACCGCGCATCCAACACTCTCTAGTCGTCGTCCGAACCGTATTTGACATTCCAACGGTTTAATACCTTCACTAGACAACGGAAATGACGTGATAATTTTATACCGACCGGTATTAAGGAATAGCCGTGCCCACGCGCTGTGATTTATCGTGTGATTAATCACTTTAAATTCAATGGGAAAAACATCGAGTCGTGTTAGAATTCATTATAATTTAAAAATATATTAAAAATGATACTTTTTGTGTTTTATGTCAAGATATGTTTATTTTAAATAATTGGTAAAATCAATAAAATTATTCTGTCTTATTTACAGCGTTGCCGCTTATAGGTAAGCACGTAATTTTTTTAAAAAACAATGTAATTTATTGAAAAAAAAATAATGAAATTTAGTTAGAGGGATATATACCCCTGTCCTTTTTCAGCGGCCATTTTGTTTTGAAGTTATTTTTTTCTAGATATTTAAACGGTCTCTACGATACATACAAATTTAAACCATTTTCGATGTTCGTCATTAATAAGCAAGCCGCTTCTGAAATTAAATTATCCCACAAAAAATTGTTTTCCTCGTTTCAATGTTTTTCGTTATCAAAAAGAACGCCGGCATGATTATTTTGCTACACAGTCAAATAACGTTTGTTTTGTTAATAACCCGATTCCCGTTAAGTTCCGTGTAACGGTCTACGTCTTCTGAACACTAGACTCTAGCGATGCCGCACACTAGACTCAGCGATACCGAAGTAGTGAAATACCAAATAGATTAAGGGTAAAATATCTACTGCAGTGTACAATTAATTGAAATTATTTTTTTCATGAAAAAAACAATTTTTTCTGTCCATTGACAATCATTTAAAAAATTTTGCATGGGAGTTTCAGCCACGAACATTCTAAGACTAAGGCATAAGAGCATTTGTAATTCTTAGGTCTATAGTCGTCCATTAATGTAAATTTGTGAGGATAAATATGTAGGTCGATTCGATCGCTTTAATTATTTTTTTTATTTTTTCTGTTTATTACCATTTTTAATTAATTACAACTTTCATTACATGCAAATAGCGAAACTTTACATTCTATTTTAATAAACAGAATTTTAAAAATGCCTTGCACCATTTTGAATGAACATAGTTACACATTAAATCCAAGTGTTATTGAAAGCAGAGTTTCATTTGAGCACAATTACACACAAACATTCGACTAGAACAATCTTAATGCTGTAAATGAACAACATGTACAACAAATAGACACTTCGATATTAACAGAACATAGTTACTCAGCAAGTAATAAAACAACCTAACAAATCATACAAGATTTTACACCTAAACTGCCTTAATTTGAATTAAATGAACACAGAAGTTCTGCAAATCTAAAAATTTCACGAAATAAAAATTTAAGCACTGGCCAGTCATATGATTTCACAAACTTCAAAGGCCACTTCAACAATGAGTGTATTAATGGAGTTAAGTATCAAATATTGATGTTCCAGGGAATGGCAACTGCTTTTGTATTGTCAGAGCATAGCTCTACATGGATTTTTTTTAAACTTCTCACTACAGGATTATGATTTGCAACCATATAATTGAGAACTGGGTTCTGTGGAAAGATATTGCTACTGTCACTCATGACCTAACTAACGGTTCCATCATTCAGTATTACACTTCGATGATTCTAAGAAATGGGTGAGCAACAATGTGTGAGATTAAAGCTGCATATGATGTTTTGCAAATTATTATTGATACATTTTTAAAGGGAATATCAATTAACAATATTACTATGCATAGCAAGACACGATATAAATATCAATCATACACACCATTAACAAAAGCAAAAAAAATACTATATGTTTAGTCCTGTCAGAGTGTGGAACAACAATTTTACAGTTCTGACTGAAAGAGTTCAAAGAAACCAGAATGTATATGTACATCATGATGGACACATGATCATTAAAAGAAAAAAAAATTCGCATAATGTCATTTGGGAGACTCCTCAATATCAGAGTCCACTTTAAAACATGTATTGTTTTGATCCGCTCCTCTGGACTTTGGTTTGTTCAGTTGTAGCTGGCCACTGAAAAACTTCCCGGCTTGCGTATTTTTCTAAAACAATGATTTTGCGTATTATTCCAACTGTGTGATTGTAAAGTTGTAATTCATTACCTAAAATCAATCAAGGTGCTTTTCTGACAACTGCATGTTTGCAATTCATTTATTTCTTCTTCTATTTTTAATAAAACAATGAATATAAAGACTGGTGGTATGACTTTCTTATTTCAAGTTGGTTCCAGCACTGCTGACTGCACCAAGTATTATGTTTTGCAATTGTGATAAATTGGTTTGTTCAGTGCTACTTGTACCAAATGGATCTTAAAATCCAGTCAACAAAGGCTCAAACAGTAACGATAGATTCAAAAGACAAATTCTTCAATCAGAACTCAAGGAAAGTGAACTATATCAATTAAGTAAGTGGTTGTATTTGGAATATGCTTTTGCCGTACCTAGGCATAGCCTTATTCATATTATTGATACTAGTTACACACTTTGAAAAGTTTCGGCACCAGTAATAAATAATTACTAGTAATATATACAGAACAGAAAAGGATGTTCATTTGACATACATATTACAAACAAACTAATAATAATAATTGTAGTCGTCATATGCCATTAAAGTTAGGTTGTTCCGTTGGGGCCATCATTGTTTCGCCTTGTCGACTCTGGCGAGACCATAAAAACGCGACAACACGATTAGATTCCGCGAAACCACAATGCGAGACCGCAAAAACACGATAAGAGGTAACGAAAGTACGATGCTGGTAGGTATTCGCATCCTGCTTCCGTGACGTCGCATAGTTGTTTTTGTAATTTCTCAGGACAGCGTGACCATGAAAAGCGAAAACATGATTGAGAGATCGCAAAAGTACGACGCGAGGGCGTGATATCAAAGTCGCGCCCTTGCATCGTACTTCCGCGACATCGCTCCGTTGTTGTGCGATCTTGCATCGTTTTCTCGCATTCTCGCTCTCCTAAAGGTCAGCGAACCGAACACTTTGCTTTTCCATGTTTGACTTATAGGAATTCTTGGGATTCTCTTTGATTTATTACTCTTAAGGCACTATAAGGCATGGTCTTCTGATCGAGTTCATTTAGACACAAAGCCATGCCACGATGACCGTTTGCTTCTGCCTCAATTTTCAAATTGATGATTTTCACCCTTGCCTGTTGACTAATTGACTTGTGTCTTACCTGTTTATTTGCATTCTTTCAAAAGTACAATGTATTTTTCTTATCTTTAATTGTTTGGATACTGTAATATGGTTACACAAAATTCACATTATGTTGTTTTAAGAAAGATTTTTACATTTCTTAGCTATTTTCACCAGACAGCTTTTGTTTATATCTAGTGTAGATCCCTAACTTTATTAGTAGCCAGAAACAAATATTGTATTGAAGGCGAGATGACAAAACCGCGAAAAGACGATGAGAAATCGCAAAACAACGATACGAGATCGCGAATGCACGATGCGAGAGCGCGAAATAACATAACACCATCGCATCAGACTTTCGCAATTTCGCATCGTGTTTTCGCTTTTACGTGGTCTCGCTATCCCGATGCCGAGACCACGAAACCTCGAAAACAAGACGCGAGAATGCGTACAACGATGCGGGTCGCAAAAGTACAATGCAAATGCGCGATTTTAATTTCGCGTCCTTGCTTCGTATTTTCGCGACTTTGATTCGTTGTTGTTTTTTGCGCGAGATTTTTTTTCTCATCGTTTCGCAATCTCTCATCGTTGCTTCGCGATTTCGCATCGTGTTTTCGCGTTTTCGTGGTGTCGCTCAAGAGGTCGAAAGGGCGAAACAACGATGACCCCATGGAAACACCGTAGTAAGTTGATACATGAGGAGGAATACATGTAATTTCCTATTTCTTTCATTTTTATATTATAGTTATCATATCAGTCGTGTTCATATTTTAGTATTATGTATTCCTTACAATTTTATAAAAGATTAAAGGGGGTCAGTATACTCTTCCGTTCTAATGGGACCAACTTTCTCAGATCAGCGGCACGAATAGAACCGCTTGAGACTTGAGGATCATGTGTTAGAAAACTTAAGAATATCTTTTTGCCTTAATTTAATCTTTATGAATTCAAATCATAAATTAGTTTTTTTCAGGGGCAAACAGACATTTTTGTTTATAACAATTAGAAAGTCGATTAGAAAACATAAATAAATGTTTCTTGGACCTGAGTATTACTGCCATTCAAAAAGGCATGGTTGAAATTTTCTAGAAGTTGACAAATTTTACAAAAAGTAAACAACATTGAGACCATTAATCTGCAAACAGTACTGAAAATAAAGAACATGCTTATCATTACACTTCTTTCTGTTTCTTCTGTTCCAGAATGTACTCTTCCTATTTGAATGACGGTAAAATATTAAGACTTTAAATACCCCGGTAAATACGATCAAACGAAATTTAACAATTTATGCACATATTTTCAGTTAAATGGAATCTGGTGAATATCACAAGTACGTAGGGCACTTCGCTTTGGACGCGAGTAACTGGTTTAAGAAATAAATATAAATCAATATGGTTATAAGTGTGACATATTATATTTGCTAAGCTACGACGAATCATTATGTTCGGTGGATTTAATAAAATTGAACGTTTAATTTGTTGTGTTTCGGAATTATTTTCTTAAAATTCTGTATACTGTTTGGCAAATATGTACATAGGCATGAGCATAAACCCCCAAAATGTTTATGAGAAATTAAATATGACTTCAAAACAGCTGGTTTTCTTTGCACTGATAAAGTCCCGCCCCTCTCCACCCACCAAACACTTTACCGAATCACAACTCTCAGTAAATTAAATGTTTAAGGTTTAAAAGACATTGAAATTAACAAAACATTTACAGTTTTTGGTCCACATGCAAGCAGAGTTAGTCCATTTACTGTGCAACAGGCAATATTAGATCATTTATTGACAATATAGAATGACAACTGTCATCATTAACATTTAAAACTTTGTATTAAAAACAGAATTATATTCATATCACGGATATTGACTTTATATAAGACTTACTATGACAAGATGAAAACTTTAAACTTGGATATTCTGTTAGTATTATGTCTCTCTCTAACCAGTTCATGGGCGCAATGTAAGTAAATATATTATGGAACATAATTACAAAATATAATTTTAATTTATTATTTAAATGGATATAAATTCAAAGGTAATACTTGCAAACTATCGATGTTTTCTCTGATAACCTGAGCAAATAATTTTTTGATAGTAAATCAGTGTTATTGATGTGATGCAACTCCTTCGTCATTATAAGACACTGTAAAGAAAAATAATTGTTGCAGTTGTGCAACCAAAGAAGTAAGCATAGTGATCAACTGTAGATGGGTTAATCACCAGGCCTGCAGAGCGCTGTAGAATATCAAGTTGGTAATCTTTCTTTCTGAATTTACAGATGGTTTTTACGAATAACCGGGAGAAATTATTGTCTTTTATTTTCTTAAGTTTATAAACTAAATCTCCATAGAACTGTTTGTGAAATACCTTGTTGCAATAGTGATTCTAAACTGCACCTGTATTTTTTAAAAATAAAATCTGGGTATCGGCGATAAAAACTTGCAAAAGGATTTCCTTAAATTATGATACCGATAACCTTGTTTTAAACGTTTTTATGTTATGCATCACTGCAAGCTCTAGAAAAGCAGACAAGCTGTGAAATATAAACCCCGTAAGATGTTGCACGAGGAACATCGCCGTCTAAAGAAATCGTAAGTAGACAAACAGAACGCCTGAAAATGATTTTATTTAAGCTTCATTAAAACGTTCTTTGAATTTGTATAGACCAAAATAAATTTCTGACAGTGGTTTTAAAAAACCTTTTTGCAATACCTCGTTTTAACTTTCGTCATTTGAAAAAGGGTATTCAAGACTTTCACCACATATTTGTTTTAACACCTGCTGATAAGGCATCAAATAATGTAATTATAGTGTGACGTATACACTATATTAATGTTAAAACTGAAGAGCTTAATAGCACTAATGCTTATACACTAACTTCTTTATCTGAGAGTGATATTGTTACTGCGCACACTCTACAAATTACAAAGTTTTGAATCAGGGTTGAGCCGAAACAAGACAAAGTACCTACTTTGGTTGCCTAAACTGCACAAAACACCCTACAAAGCAAGATTTATTGCAAACTCTAGTTCTTTTACAACTACTAAATTATCCGTGCTCTTAACATCTTGTCTTACAGCTATTAAAGATCATGTAATTAGGTATTGCGAAAAGGTGTTTGAAACAACTGGCAAAAATTTATTTTGGTCTATAAAATATTTAAATGATGAGTTAAAGAAGCTTAAATCCAAAAAAAATCAGGCGTTCTGTTTGTCTACTTATGATTTCTCAACTCTGTATACTTCTCTCCCTCATAATTTAATAAAGGACAAGCTCATCAGTCTCATTGAAAGAAAAACCTTTGCTAGACAAAAATAAAACCTGTACAGCTTGTAATGAACATAGGGCATTTTTACTATGATAATTATACTTTATGGACCTATTAAGACCTCATAGGGGCGCTTACATTTTTATTGGATAATAATTTTGTGAGATTTGGTACCTCTATTTTTAAACAAGTAATAGGCATTCCAATGGGTACTTATTGTGCACCCCTTGTTGCTGATCTATTTTTATACTGTTATGAAAACGAATTTATGTTATCTCTTTCTACCGAACAACAATATGACATTATTACAGTCTTTAACAACACCTTGACGATTTGTTTAATATAGATAATAACCATTTTCCATCTCTGGCTAATAACATTTACACTCATGAACTACAACTTAATAAAGCAAACACTTCGGACAAGCAAGCAAACTTTCTTGATCTTACTCTTTCTATTGAAAATGGATACGTTACTACTAAAATATATGATAAAAGAGAAGATTTTAATTTTAATATAGTTAATTTTCCGTTTCTAGACGGCGATGTTCCTCGTGCAACATCTTACGGGGTTTATATCTCACAGCTTGTTCGCTATTCTAGAGCTTGCAATGATGTTAATGATTTTAATGAACGTTATCTTTGCATAACATAAAAACTAATGAAACAAGGTTATCGGTATCATAAATTAAGGAAAACCTTTTGCAAGTTTTATCGCCGATACCCAGATTTAATTCAAATTAGAGGAGCAGTTTAAAATCACTACTGTAACAAGGTATTTCACAGCCAGTTTTTTATGGGGATTTAATTTATAAACTCAAGAAAATTAAAGGCAATATTATGTTACCCCGGTTATTCGTAAAAACCATCTGTAAATTCAAAAAGAAATGTTACCAACATGGTACTCTACAACGCTCTGCAGACCTTGTGATTAACCCATCTACAGTTTATCACTTTGCTTACCTCTTTGGTTGCACGACGGTGTAAGAGGTTTGAGAGTTTATGAAGGCTTATGCGGAAATCTTTTCTTTAAAGAACCTAAAGGCTCGATTTATTTCTTTTATCTCTGCCATCGCGTTCTTGCTAATTTGACTCCAGGGGCTCTGGTCTCGGTTAGATCATCGAGAACTCGCCCATTTGGCTTTGCAATGCTATTAGCTTCTTATGTTGTATATGTTTGTGTGCTTTTTCATTTAACTCTGTTAAGCTAATGGGTGATTTGGAGTGGCACGTGTGAGGTTGGTGCACCCTAGAATATGGTTTAAACCCCCAGTGGCAATTTGTTTTGCCACTGACTGTTCCAAAGCGGTATCCTTAAAGGTTCTCTTTTTCGTTTATTGTTTGTGGCGTCCTATTTGAATTGACTTACTTATATCAAACATGCTCTCTCTCTCTCTTCCTCTCTTCTTTTTCGCTGCGTGGTGAGGCTGTGTTTTGTGAGTGTAGCGATTCCTGATATGCATATTTTACTTTTGTGTAATTGAAAATTATGTTTCTAATTACTGATTGTTGCATTTATAACAAACGATGGGTGTTTCTGTGTTCTTGAAATAATTAGGTACAGCCGGTTGAACAGTTTTATCTTTAAATATACTTGGAAGGTCAACAATATCTATCCCTTTATTTAAAAAAAAGAATTTTCAGGAAATATCTTTGGTGATCAGATTCCGAGTAAATGTGTGGTCTGAGAACATGCCGAGTATAACGCTGAGTAAGGCTTGTAACTTTATAAAGTGGATAAGTTCTTATAACAATATCATCAGCTTCCTCATCCACTTTCTCTTAACTTGATATAGAAAGTGAAGCCAGACGTGAAAGCATAGCATGTCTAGCAGAATGTTTTAAAATATTTTGAAGGTCACGAATATGACAATGAACACGTGATTTTCGTTTAATGTTACCATTAGTCCTTGTCCCGTGCGACCTCGATTTTCGTTTTCGTATTTCAAGCAAAAAATGTTAAAATCGGATTTTTTTTTAATGTTGCCTTCTTGATAAATAATTATTATCATTGAAACCAAGAGGGTAAGGCGTTTGCAGTTTTTGAATCCATTTATGTTCCGAAATAAGCCTAGCTCTAATTTTAAATGCTCTTGAAGCACTGTTATTGAATGTAAGTTTATCTACGGGTTGAATTGTCTATTCAAGTGTGGCCAGATTGTTTGAAATGTTTATATAAAAATGTATAATAATTGAACTTACTATTGTTTCTAATTTTAGAACAGTGCTGATCAAAACGTATTTTAAAGGGCGTCCTGTTTGTCCAACATATTGAATCCCGCAGTTTCATGTCAAAACATACACATCATTATCAGTTAGTCATTCGATATCTAAATTAATAAAAAAACAAAACAAAGCAATTTGGAGCAAAACTTGAACTTTTCAGTTGTTATAACCACGAAAGTACCATTTTAATTTTGTGCGACTCTTTGACCCGAGTTATTGTTCTGATATTGGTGATGCAACCAATCATTAGGTACATGTATTGTGGCATCTTTCAAAGTTGAATGCCAACTTAGGGCTTGTTTTAAGGGTGTGGCGCAGTTTTAGTATTTCAGTATTTTTAGATACTATTTTGGGGTAAAATGAATTATTTTAATTAAACAAACAGATGTTCTCCATAAACTTTGTCATCAAAAGACTTATTCTGATAATAGTTTATTAAAATATAAATTAATTTCTCGAATAATATAAAAATTAGAACTGGTCAATACTGGTCAATTGAACTGACCACCCTGAAATTTAAACAAAAACCTATAGTCAGCATTTTAGGTTATTTTCAATTTGACTGCTCAGTTGACATATTTTTATTGAAGATTTGGAATACACGCTACCAGAAGATTATCCTGATTTACTGAATCAGGATATCCATATACGTCTGGAAGGGGGCAACGGAACGAATCAAGGTCGAGTGGAGGTGCAGTATAATGGTGTTTGGGGTACAGTTTGTGATGACTATTGGTCAGACTTGAATGCTGAAGTCGTGTGTCGATCTCTTGGCCTGCCATTGTAAGAATACAACTGATTATTTTTATTTATTTATTTTACATCTCTGTGGAGTTTAGTAAGATACAAGAATTATCTCAATCTATCTGTCCATCTGGCACATTTTCTTTTCCGCTCCATATTTCAATCTGACTTGGGGTCAATTTCTTTGAAATGTAATTAACTTAATTACAATTACATGGTAAATTCTTCAATTAAATTTATAATTACACCATTTTCCCAAATGTTATTAAATAAATTACAATTACCTTTCTATTACATACTGGTATGTGTAACTTTAAAAATTAATAAAAGATAATAAACAATTTTAATATTTTTATGTAATCTTATAACACATCTACATCATTTATTCATTTGATGTTTCTTATCAGCGTGCAAGCAGCGCTCCGCCCTTAACACGTTTCTTGCAATTGAGAAAAGGCACTCCATAGGTGCCGAAGTGGTCGGATGTGCCAGGTATCTTACTATCATGACTATTTAATGTGTGGGGAAATTAGAGGTCATTTTTAAGGTTGCTCTTATTTAGCTTAAACACTACAAACATTTTTTCCTTAAAATTCCGTGGAGCATTTATGCAATACAAAATGCTTCAGAGCTTTTTTCCATGTTTACAACTGAAGATGATTTTTACACTACTAATGTTATGTACTTTTTAGTGAGGGCCTCAGTTTTAATTTATGATTTGTTGTTTATAATTATTCGATTAGTTTTTGCACAAAACTTGAAGGTTGATAATTGAGAAAACCTTTAGATTTAACACCCCTCTGGCTACAATTTACATGTTTTTCATTAAACTTGGACAAAGATTATAAAAACTAAGATTTGAGACCAGCCTTACAACTTAAACATCTGTTTGGCTGAAATAGAGTTTGTCTTAACGATAAAAAAGTCAGTAAATAATTGGTTACCGATGTCATGTAATGATGATTACATTTGGGGCGCATCACGGGAAAAGGTACTTCGGACAGTTGACGTCAATCTTTGAAATGACGTCATAAATTTGAGCAGACGACATTATTTATTATGCATTTCGCGGCAAAAATACCATTTTATTGTCAAAATATGTCACGAAATCACATTTTAGTTATTTAAAAATGATTTATTGTTGTAAGTTCTTTCTAAATTTAGTAAAAACTTAAATATCACTTAAAATGACCGAAGGTACCTTTTCCCGTGACGTGCCCCATTTATCAATGTAATAGTTTAATCAGTGTAATCACAACTTTTTGTAGTGTTGCCATGATTTAAATTCAAAGTGGATTGTTTTACTAATACGGGGAGAAAAAAACATGGTTGGCCAAATTTCGGCAAATATGAGCCTCAGTATTTTCCATTCCGACGGTATTTAGCGGTGATATCCCTATAGTCAGCATTCATAAAGAAATTTTAAGATTAACTCATCAAATGACTTATTCTGTAGATTGTTTATTAAAAATATAAAGTAATGTATCGAATAAAATAAAACTTAGAACTGGCCAATACTGGTAAATTGAAATGACCATCCTGAAATTTAAACCTATAGTCAGCATTTTAGGGATATATTCAATTTTACTGGTCAATTGACATAGTTTTATTGAAGATTACCGGTACTTGCACCTAGACAAACTGTCTACCTTACATTTATGACAATTTACTGTTGCCATTGTTGCCCCTACCTATTAAAATACCCTTGTATAAACATCTTTTGGAAATGTGTTCCTTATGTCCTGGCTTGCTAAGTGTCAATGGCCAGTTGCATTAGCATTAATTTCTCATTTCTAATGTAGGTTCTTAGTTAAAATAATATATCCAATAGACTTACCTTTAAAACGTTTACTTTATGTATTTGTTTTTACATTGAAGGCTTTTGAAATTTTACTCATTTGTGTCAGTTTCAGAATGCTTATAATATTATTTCAAATTTGAGTTATTTGCTTTTGGCATAATCTGATAGGAAAATTAAATAACATATTACAGTTAATTAGTTATTAAAAGAACTAAGCATTATTTAAATTTTTTGAAGTTCAGATTAATGCAGTATTTACAGGCAAAATATTCAGTTTTCAAGTGTTTGCCAGTATTTGCCAGTATTTACCACTTAACGGGAGGAGTATTTTTCGGGGCGGTAAATACCGTTAAAACCACTAATAAATACCGGGGGTGGTATTTATGCCCAACCTTGAAAAAAATCAACAACATTCTATTTATTGAGGGGAATGAGACCCAATTTTGACCCAAAATTCAAGCCAAGAAAGGTACAATAATCATAAACTGTTTTTTTTTTCTTTTAGTACTGGAGCAGTTGGGTTGAATTTTGCATATTATGGAGAAGGTAACGGCGCTATTCTAATGGATGACGTGCAGTGTGTGGGAAACGAGTCATCTCTAGATCAGTGTGAATTCAACGGCTGGACTATACATAACTGTGCTCATACTGAAGACGCATCAGTGATATGTCGTGACGGTGAGTTCGCACACATATTATGTTATTCGTTTAAAGCTTCCCCTAAATTAAAGAAAAAGACTTAACTTTCTTTCAATATAGACCAGCTTATTTATTTTATATATTATAGGGGTGGTTTGAAGTTATTCATTTACCCACATTATTAACTGAATTGCCACTAGTATGGACCACTGGTGCTGGTATGGGCCTACACATGTAGCTGGCTAAGCACTGTTAGACCGTATATGTCACAAAACGTATATTTACACGTTATGATATATTCGGTCGAATAAGTCACACCCTTCAGCCGAATATGGAACATATCATGTGACATATTCGGTTGGAATTAGTTTTTCGACGCTCATCAAAACGTATTTGTCACTTATCTAAAATGTGTCAAAAAATGAAAACGGTGAATATAAATTGAAGTCCAATTATTTAAAATATTAAAGAACATTAACCTAGTGCTGGAATTGTTAATATCATCATCATCATCATCATGCAACATCGCGACAACACGATGTTGCTAGATTTAACGTCTAATAGTGTGGTGTTCTTTAAATCACTGTTGATAGCGAAATTGTGACGTCGACAGTATATTTGTAGGGTTTATTTTCCTGTAAACTCTTATATGATTTCCAAAGTATGTAGTTAGGATAAACGTCTAATCGTGTGATGCTCTTTAAAATAGCTAAAGTTATATCATTATCGTGTTGTTGTTTTTTAATTAAAAAAGACATTTAACGTGTAATGATGTGATGTTCTTTTAAATAACTGTTAAAGTTATGTCAGTTTCTTGTTTATTTATTAAAAACTTTAAAAAAAAAGATCCTAATGTTTTTAATTTGATTAAAAGTCTTGATTTCAGTTTCTCGTCTATTAAAACTACTTGTGTTAAAGTTCTTGTGGCCCCTTACTGTATATTGCATATCTGCAAGTCGAAAACGTTACAACAAGAAATCACTCGTGATGATGATGGTGATGGTGATGTTTCGCTGACGTTAATGAGGGCAAGCTGCTGCTGCTGCGGACAAAGATAATGGCAACGATGTTTAAAATTGGTTCATTGTATGAAATGTGTGATATATACGGTCAGACATTTATCGCTAATTTGCACAAACGCATATGTCGCATGAAGACAGGTGTGATTAATTCGGCCGAATATGTCACACACGTGTGACATACGCGTTTTGTGACATATACGGTCTAACAAAGCACTAGAATTGTTAATGTTCATGTTAATGACTTCCGGTGTATCCCATAACTGCTTTATGTAACTGTCTCATATTTTTACGGTTGCAGTCATTGACGTATAAATAGACCCTTAACTCTAACCTGTGATATAACCAGGTTTTCTTCCGTAAAACTAGTGATTAGATTGGGGTATGTCGCTGGGCGGGCGGGCGGGATTTATCATTGTATTTATTCTAGGGTGCACCAACCTCACACTTGCTCCAACAGGTTCTCGTATCACAAAACAAGTACACGTTGTCTTGGTGAAATAACTCCAACCCACCCATCGGCTCAACAATGTTGCATGCAAAAGCACACAAACATTAAACATAAGAAGCTAATAGCATTGTAAAGCCAAAGGGTCGGTACTCAATAATCTTACCGAGACCAGAGCTCCTGGAGTAAAATCAGCAAGAACACGATGACAGGGATAAAAGAAACGAATCGAGCTTCTAGGTTATTTTAAGAAAAAAAGATTTCTCCATAAACCTTCATAAACTCTTAAACCCCTGCAACCGTCGTGCAACCAAAGAGGTAAACATAATGATCAACTGTAGATGGGTTAATCACCAGGTCTGCAGAGCCCTATAAAATATCATGTTGGTTACCTTTCTTTTTAAATTTACAGATGATTTTTACGAATAAGCGGGAGAAATTAACATTGCCTAACAAATGGATCATTTCAAACTAAATGCACATGGAAGGTAATAGTCAACAGTACACCTAACGACCGTAGTACACAAATCTTAATCTTCAAAATCCGAATTAAAATTAAAAGTAGATTCCGATGTTTAACAGATTTAAAAATTACTAACAGTAATTGCTAGGGGATTAAAAACTCACCACTCGATTACTCGCCTTATTTAAAGACTATGGGTTGAAGTCCCGCAATAAAATGTCTCTGTCTGGATATTTTGTGAACAGAACATGTTCACAAATATATGGGTTATTATACCACATCATTTCTCAATACAGCATTTCTTCAAGATTAAAAAAATATGAAACATTCGACAACTTGTTAAGTTACGACGAATTTGGAAACAATATCTCTTCTTCTTTCGCTCAAAATGCTCGTAACAATATACCATACATTTGTATGAAAGTCTGCACAACTTGTTCGCTCAGTGAGAGAACATTCAACGTGCGAATCTGCAATTATTAAGATTATTTAGTCTTTAAAATCTTGTCTCTTTTGTATCACTCAATAATGTTATAACGATATTATGCATTTAATACAAATGTTTATATTTCATGACGTTCTATGACAATTATCTCCTCGATGGCGAATTTAAAAATTGGACGACTTGATCTTACCCAAATTCAAAGCTTGTTCATCATTTAAAACTAACCGGATAAGCGAATGTCAAACTGCAGTTAACATACGAGTATCTGTACATTATATAAATATTACATGTCTGACAGGGTGACAGTAAAATTGTCAACTTGAGGAAAAACTGTCAACCGAGGCGAAAGTTGACAATTTTACTGTCAACCTGTCAGATATGTAATATTTATTTTATTATACCGAAAAAACTAGTCAAACCATCAACAACTTTATTCAATAATGGTATTTAATTGATGTAATAATGGTAGAAAAGCGTTTGTTGCTTGACATTATTGTCGTCTGTTTACAACGGAAATGTAAAAATAGATATTGCGCATTCCATACCTATGGTAGCGGGAGACAGTATTTTTCCGACAGTAAATTTTTTTTGACAGTACTTATATGTCACGGTGGCCTATGGAAGATTAACATTGTAAATGAAATTGAGGTATAATAAAAAAATCTATATGTATCAACATTTTAATTCAATTTTGACAAAATCATGCACAATCTGTTTTAGATTGCAGTCGATTGCCAATTATTCCTCACGGATATGTTGAGGCTGTAGACCCTTCCAACACAACGTATGCAGCTTTAGCGTATGTTACATGCAACCTAGGTTACAGTGCATCAATGACCGAAATAACATGCACGAAAACTGCGGACAATGACACGTGGCAAATACCAGTATGCTCGGCAAAAGGTTAATGAATTTTTATTCTTTGTTTTAAACAAGATAATATTTACTTTCAAAACCTGATAAAGGAAAGCATGAACATTTGCACTTGGCTTTCGAAATTAGTATTTAAATATGTAAGTAATGAGCATTTGTCTTTCGATTTGAGATAATGATTACTGTATGACATGTAGGTTTTAAAGAACTCGTTTTTTTTTCTACACACAATTTAATCAACTCAACTTTATCGCATGCCTTGTGGAACACAATGTACTATATATTTTCGTTACTAAAGTGTTGAGTCGCCATAACCTCTGCAGATTGCGGTGCAGTTCCCACCATTCCTTATGGAAATATTCAGCCTGTAGATCAATCTAACTTAACTTACGGAGCGATCGCAATTGTTACCTGTAACGAAGGTTACATTGCAACGATGTCTGAAATAACCTGCACGGCGAATGGCACGTGGCAAATACCTATATGCTCGGCAAAAGGTAATTGACTGATAGATTCATTGATTTTAAATAGGAACAAGATTGAGGGAAAAGTTAGATTTGATAATGCAATATAGTATATTATTG
Source organism: Corbicula japonica (assembly GCA_038501625.1). Taxonomy (NCBI): domain Eukaryota; kingdom Metazoa; phylum Mollusca; class Bivalvia; order Venerida; family Cyrenidae; genus Corbicula; species Corbicula japonica. Next base: position 181,113 of record JAZAYU010000231.1, on the reverse strand, counting down.
CGAAGAATAATAGCTAATTTTTCAATAAAGATTCTGACCATTCCGATGTATGACATGGATAATATATATCAGCTAAATAATAGCGTACCAGTTCACGACGTAAAATTCTTACCTTTCAACTGCTAGATTATTTAAAAAGTATAGTACCAACCGGTCATATTCTAATGCAAAACATTTACAAATAAAGTGTAAAATGATGGTGTCCTGATTTAAGATATGCTCATTTGTTAAACATTTATTCGAAAAAGCGAAATCCAAACTGCAATCAACATGTGACGAGTATCTGAAGATTTAAACCTATATGTATATTTTTAATTCGATGAAAGCACGGGCAATGTTACATAAATATTAAAATGTGACATATTTTAGATTGCGGTCAAGTGCCAGCAATTCCAGACGGATATGTTGAGGCTGTAGACCCAGCTAATACAACATATGGAGCTTTAGCGAATGTCACATGCTACCTAGGTTACAATTCAACATTGGCCGAAATAACATGCACGGAAAATGGCACTTGGCAAATACCAGCATGTTCGGCAATAGGTAATTAACTGTTCGATTTATTTTTAATAGGATCATTTTTACTTTCATACCCTGATTTAAGAAAATAACTACACCATATTTTGATACATGATTACGAAGAATAAAAGCTTAAAATATGTAATAGAGATTCATTAGAGTCCGCCCTTATGGATATTTAAACTTAATATTAACGTACTACATGTATGTACTTACCGGTCATATTCTGATGCAAAACATTTACATATAAATGATAAATTATCACCCGATAAAGTGAATGCCAAACTGCAATCAACATGTGACGAGTATCTTGATTAAAACATATGTGTATAATACTATAAACTTTTTAATTCGAATAGATCACGCGCAATGTAACATAAATTGTTTAAATGTAATCTATTTTAGATTGCGGTCAAGTGCCTGCCATTTCAGACGGATACGTTGAGGCTGTAGACCCAGCTAATACAACATATGGAGCTTTAGCGAAAGTCACATGCTACCTAGGTTACAATTTTACATTGGCCGAAATAGCATGCACGGAAAATGGCACTTGGCAAATACCTATATGTTTGGCAATGGGTAATTGATTGTTCGATTTATTAACATCGAAATTAAGTTACTTGTAATCAACAGGTCTGTATATGAAAACATGTTTCGTTTCCCATATAAAAAAGTAAAATATTTTTTTACATATTTGATATTTTTTCCTTGTTTGTGAAATATTATATAATTTTTATTTTTGTTCCAAAACAGCCAGGGTGTCATATTTTATCTTAATTTATTTTAAACGAATTATGCTAAAATAGGACATACAATAGGTAAACATTAAACGACTTTGATTGGCCAGAAGATGAAAAAAGGCATACGTTTGTAGCAAAAAGTCGTTTTCCATGTAACCTTTTTCGAAGTGAAAATAATAATTTATTAAATATTAAATACAGATATTTATTACGATTTATTGCGAGTTGAAGAATGTTCTTATTTAACAGGGTATTCCTACTTTGTGCGACAAATGCGTCAAAATTTAGAGCTCAATAAAATTTATACAAGCCTGGTGACATGTCATTTTTATTTTAAAATTTTATTATATAAGTGAATATATGTTTTGTTGAAATGAATTGGTGGGAAACAAGTTGACAAAATTGTAGCAATTATCTTAAGAAAGTGTAATATGCATATCTGGAATCGCCACACTCACAAAACACAGCCTCCCCCGCAGTAAAGTAAATTAATTACACCAGATACTGGTACATGATTACAAAGAATAAAATAATAGTTACAGAATTAAAATGGAGATTCTGAAGATTCTTATCTGTGATAAGAATATTATCTAAATAATAATGCACCGTGTACCAACAAGCCAATATCTCATGCAATAGATATGATCATATTTAAACTGTACATGAAAAATGATCGTACCCAAGTCAAAGTATGCTCATCTTTAAAATTTAAGAATTTAGCCGGATAAGCCAAGGACAAATTGATATCAACATAAGACGAATATATGTACATGTATTAACATGTTTAACTGGATAAAAACGCGCGCATACTTAAATAAAAGGTAATTTGTTTCAGATTGCGGTCAAGTGCCAACCATTTCAGACGGATATGTTGAGATTGTAGACCTCGATAACACAACATATGGAGCTTTTGCTAATGTCATATGTAACATATGTTACAATTCAACAATGACCGAAATAACATGCACGGAAAATGGCACGTGGCAGATACCTTTATGTTTTGCAAATGGTAATTGACTGGCAATTTTATTTTTAAATGGGATTATATTTACTTTGAAAACCTATTAAAGAAAAACATAAAAAAATACACGTGGTTTTAAATTTAATATTTGAATGTGTAGAGTAAAAAGCTTTATGTTTCTATCATCAATTAACAATAACCTGTCTAAATAACATGTGGGTTTCTCTAAAGGAGGCCTAAAGCGCTTCTACACACAAATTAAACAACCAGACTGTTTTAACACATTATTCGTGATTATCTACATATTCGGTACTTGAGTTACCATAACTTCTTTAGATTCCATTCCTTTGGCTTTTTAACAATGTAGATACAAATGATTATCAGAAATTAAGCTCGTTTGTTAAAGAAATAATACTTAGCGTAAGATAAAATCTATAGTATTTTTTTTAAATATTGTACATTCAAACATATTGGGCACTGCATTGTTTTCTCTCAGGTACTCTCTCCTTTGATATGGTTTTTTTCTTTTCTACTGTCTTCCTTTTTTCAAATGACATTCTCTAAATCACCAATTGATAAGTTATGTTTCATTGTTGTCTCTTTTAGGCTTTGAATGTACCTCATGCTATCATGTACCATGATCAGAGAGGAATAAATTGTATTGTATTCCATCCGATCCTTATAGCCTGTTGATCCCGCTAACCTAACAAACTTAAAAATAAAGCACTTGTTTTACACAGCTCCCATTTGTGTTTTTTACAATGATCACAAAAGTTTACAATATTATTAACGATCACATTTGTGTTATTACAATAATCACTTTTGTTATATTGCAGTGATCACATTTATGTTATAAGAATGATCTTATTTTTGTTTTTGCAATGATCACATTATTTTGTGTTATAACAATAATCGCATTTGTGTTATAGTAATTATCACATTTGTGTTATAACAATGATCGCATTGTATTATTGCAATGATCGTATTTGTGTTATTGCAATGATCTCATTTTTGTTAATACAAAGATCACATCTATGTTATAACAATGATCACATTTGTGTTATAACAATGATCACATTTGTATTATTTCAATGATCACATTTGTGCTAAAACAATGATCGCATTTGAGTTATAGTAATGATCACATTTGCATTATTGCAATTATCACATTTTGTGTTATTGCAATGTTCACATTTCTGTTATTACAATGATCACATAAAAATAATAAATAATTTTTTTAATTACAATGATTACATTTCAATTGTAAGTGGTATCGAAATTCTTTGTTTGCCATTAGTTAGGATAAATCAACAAAAGTGAAGTTATTTAACGTGTGGGAAAATGTTTCAAAATGTTTCAAACCATTTTTCAAACACATATGATAAAAAATTACAAGAAATGCATCCAACGATTGAATGTGTATTTTAGTCCTTTTATGCCAATTTTCGTGTGTGCACGAAAATTAAAATTATAATATTCTACACACTGTTGCCATTATGTTTATGAGGATAAATATACAGCCACTACACTTTTTTGTTGTTGTGTTGTTTGTTTTTTTTTGTTGTTGTTGCCGTTCGTTTTTGTTTTGTGGTTTGTTTGATGTTAAAGAAATCATATATTTGCTGTATAATCAATACATGTATCTCGATGTTCGCAAGAATGTATTTCGATCTCGTGTTTATACATATATTGTCTTGCAATACTCTTTTAACTATCCTCGTATATTCTCCTTAAAATGAAATAATTTGCGGCGACTAGATGCTCAGCATTCCAATTGTGACATGTTTTCTGTCCATCAACTTTTATTTGTCGTAAATTATAATGGACACGGCTTACATATTTCAGCATCAAGTCCAACATTTCCTGCACAAACGGTTGATTATTCAATATCCGAGACGACTGCTGTTTCCACACCGGTTGCATCAGTAACGTTTTCTGACTTATATAAAGCTGACAATTTGACGTTGACTCTGACGTCATCTATGCCGTCGGGTTATTTTGTGTTGTTGGATAACAATGATGGGACAGGTAATAAGAGTAGTTTTACTAGGAAAATAAAATTGAGTATTTCATTCAGAGGAACGGTGGAACTAAAGTGACACAGTTGACACCTATAACAGAGTTCGTTGATTCGAGATCTATCCAGAATGGGATATTTTCTGTGACTTAAACAATCATCCCTCTATGTTCCAAAAAATTAGCTTAAATCCATGTAGCAAGAAACCGAGTAGTAATAATATTTGTATTACATTTAACCGACAATGCAAAGGTTTGAAAAGTCTTTAAACATTTAAATAAAGCATAATTATAAAGATTAAATAATAATAATGAAATACAGAAACGAGTTTTTGCAAAAAATCCTATTCAAGGAGATTTATACTGATGACTTTCAAAGTACCGGTCCAACTTGACAAATGTTCGGTACCGAAGTGCTTGTCATCTTCTCTAGATTATTTGTACACTAAGTCTTGTTGTTTTTTTCCTTTATTTCTAAAGATACTACTAAGTTGCCGTAATATCGTGCGTGTTAAACTTACATGATAATTTGTTATACATATGTAATAACTGATCTCATTATAAGTCATTTTTGTTTGAATCTCATCCATGTATCATTTATATTTTTTATTCAAACCATGTTGATGTATGTGCATGTTATACTGTGTGAGTGAAATAAATCTATCAAGCTATTGTCTGTTTACCAAACCGACTGATTGTGTGAACTGTTTTAATTAACACACTCCTTGATAAACAACTTGTTTTCAGGAACAATAACCACCCATGCCACCACGGCTTTAACCGCAGTTTCTGGACAGACGGTGACCATGAACTTTCTAGCAACTAACATATGTGGCCAGTCAGTCTCAGGATCAATTACCATCCATATTATAAATGATGTAAGTACTTGTTCTGAACAATAAATCAAGACTTAATGCTAAGACTTAATAACTGTGGTGATTTTTAGTCTAAAAGAAGATGGTAACTAATATCTAGCTGAAAGTTGTTCGACAGATTGTTATAATCGATTAGTTATGTGATTAGCCATTTTTCGTTTGAGCGTTTACACTAAAGTATGAAATGTTATCCAATATTCCTCCTTGAATCCCTTTGAATAGACTGACATGTAGAAGTACGTCCGATTTTTAATGTTAAATTTTCATATTTATAGCAAAGTAAATGCAAGTTATAATATTTCTTTTCTTTAACAATTGAGATGGTATGATATGTGCCATGTATCGCGGTTCTGTATTTATCTGGTAAATATTTAAGATATGTACGTACAATAAGCAAAAGCCTAAACTCACAGACATGCGAAAAACTCTAATTTCAATTTTAATGACCATTATAGGTTTTATCCAGTACACTACACTTGTTAAACTTTGTCCAAATAATATCCGAGGTCAACGTTGACGGTAATAATTGTTTCCGTACTTAAAACTTTTAATTGTTTAAAATCTTTTAAATGTTAATTGTTTTTCATATGATATTTAAAACAGTGAAATGTGCATATCATGATTTGCCACAACAACAAAAAAGCCTCCCCAAGCAGCCAACATGTAGAAAGAAGAAGAGAGCATGGACAATTTCGTTCGTGCCAACATGGCTGCTCATAATCTTTTCACTTTTGTATGCCTGATTATTACACCTCACGTGATTAGTTTACTATATAGCGTAATGTGACGTCACAGGGAGATAATCGCTACTGTCACATATGCGACAGCATCATGTCACCCTCGCGTGGATCTAAAAATAAATATCTTGGAAATCCGATTACAAATTAACTTCTACGCATGCGTAATTGACCAAGGGAGATAAACGCATTTTGATCATTATTTGTAGCCGCTTATTGAGCATTATTGATTTTGGACTTCCGGCGCTTGATTTTGTTCCCAAACGAAATTTTGTCATAGTCAAGATCTCTAAAAAACAAATGTTCGGTGTAATAAAATAAATATCACATCCCATTGGGGGAAACAGTACGAAATGTTAACCCTTGAGAAGGTAATGTCAACCTCGGCTAACGCCTCGGTTGACATTATTTCTCTCGGGTTAACATTTCGTACTGTTTCCCCCAACGGGATGTGATATTTATATACTGTTATCGTAAGTCCTAGCGTTCGTTTTTCAGCCCCCGAAATTACTCAATTTACCCGTATCAACTAACGTAAGTGAAGATATGTTGGTACAGACGACAATTGCTACGTTCACTTGCTCAGATTCCTCGGGAAGTGTTGTCGTGTCCAGCACGGAAAGTCCCTCTAATGCACCAAATGCGGACTTCTTTTTTACCAAATTTGTATCAGGGAACGGTAAGTAAAATGTACTACATTCAAATAATTTATACTTTTTACCTATGGAACTCTGCACAGTCATTTCTACAAGGAAAACTAAGAAAATCTAAAGATTGATATTTATTTTATGGTACATGTCATAGTAAATGAGAGTATGAAGCGAAGCTTTACCGTCGCCATGAAGCATCTAACGACTTATGAGTAATTGTAAATTAAGAATGCGTAGGGTTAAACTTTAAATCACTATTAACCATATTTGAATTACTAGGCTTTTCACCAATTTCGTTCATGATAGATTCCGGCAATAACCCCAGCCCCGGCAAAATTGAAGGTTGTTATTGATCAAACGTTACCAGTAAAGCAATAAACCATCACTGAGAGGTTATTTAAAAATCATGTTTCATTAACATGAGCACAAACTCTTGATACATGTATAACTAAGTAAATGATAAATCTACATCTTTTTGCAGTGGTCAAATGTTAAAGAAAATAAGACGGCGTCATTGTTGCTGCCGCTAGCTTAACAAAACAGTAAGCCCGATTAAATGATTGAAACTGTAAATTGCATAAACTTTAATAATATATTATTAACAATTTTTATTTAGTATATGCCGTTATGGCCCGTGCACAAACCGATGCGACTCAAGGAACTTTCAACTACAACACGCAAAGTTTTTACGACATTACAGTAACCTGTTCCGACGGCATTGACAATGTAACTGCTGTCATCCGAGCAGACCTCTTGCCAAATTCACCACCAGTCATCAACAATCTACCGGGTAAGCAATAGACAGCCATCATCAATTTACCATTATAAAACAATCTTGAGGAGTTATTTATAAATACGTTTACTAAAGTCTTCCGTGCCTAACAGATTGACAGCCATCAACAATTTACCATATAATAAATATAATAAATCTTGAGGAATTATTAATAAATACGTTTGATGACGTCTTCCGGGCTCATTAACCGTTTTATTTCGAAGTTATATATAGACACCGCTAGTAACAAAATTTAGGCTGACTACGTACCTAAGGTTCTGCTAGTCAAAACTATCGACTGGTAAAACAATATTTAAAAAATTTTGGATCCTTAACATTTCACATATTTATGTTTTAATTATTTGTCTTGTGGCCCTACATTAAATCATTTTATTACATGTGTTACTAAATATAGTAACAAAATTGTATGATGTCAAAACTTATTATCATGTCACCAGCCTCATTATCAAACCAAGGCCCGGGGCTTAAAAGTGATAATGTGATAATGGCCCTGCCAATTTTTGTCCGATTCCAATTATGTTTGTTCTACATGCGATCGTTTTTGTAAGAAATTTAAAGAAACAGTCAAAATAATGATCATTTGCACATGCGCTCATGAGCTTATTATTGCATAAATAAACACTTTTTTGTTAATTTTGTAAAAGAATTGACATCTTGTTGGCGTATGAATACATCCGTCAGTGAGACAATACTTTGTAAAAAATGTCGGCCATTTTGTTTAAACAGTTTTTGCTTTTATAATGTGCAAAGAAAACTGAAATATCAAAAACATATGAGGGGTGTCTTTTTATAATTTCAAACACAAAAAAATTGCAAAAACCATTAGGAACAGCCGACAAACCTGCTGTCATCCTTGAACAGCTTGTTTTCTGGTAGTAGGCTTCCAATGCGCAAAATCCAGTTCTTGAAAAAAGCTAATTGCTGAATTTCCTCGTCCAAATATACACACAACTTCAAAAGAATATTCTGTGTTGTTGTTTCCTTCTTCTCTTCAGTCAGTTGAAATTTAACACCAGCAACAAAGCCATTTAAGTTTTTATTTAGAAACCTAAATGGCCTAGACGCAGGCATTCAGATTATCAGGATTTCTGATCATCAAGCACGTAAATCCATCAGCACAGACTAAACAATAATTTAAACACACTTGAGTAATAAAATCCAAAAAAATTGTCCGTAATTGAATGCATTGACCACAGGTGCTTGGAAGACGGACCCCGTATTCTCCAAACAGGCCGCCCCCCCCCCCCAAAAAAATAGGGTCTACACGGGTCTATACTACATAAACTTATCTTTTTTGTTTTGTTTTGATAGATCGGGATCGATATCAGTCTATCCACACCAAATTTACTATCAAATACCAAGTTCTCTGAAAATTCGTGTTCCGACTTTATAAGAGTGTATAAGGTTATTAACCCCGATCCTATTTTGTCAAGCCAAAATGTAAACACAGTTTTTAAAAATCAGCATCGAAACAAATATTGCACTAACCTTAACAAATCTGGTATCCTTTGAAAACTCATCTTCTCCTCTGTTGAATTCCGCCGACCACTGGCTAGGAAATTTAGAACATAACATCCATTTTTTCATTTTTCCGATGCCATACTAAAAATTATCGCCTCGGCATAGAGTTTGGTTACAAAGAATGATATGCGTGAATTCTGATTGGACGAGCGAGCCGCAGTCTATCGCGTCACATATTCTTGTAGCGGTTCGATCAAATTTTTAAATACTCGTCCAATCAAAATTACTACTTCATTATCGCTCGTCCAATCAAAATTCACTCATATACCTGCATTGTAACCAAACTCTATGCCGAGTCGATAATTTTTAGTATGGCATCGGAAAAATGAAAAAATGGATATTATGTTCTAAATTTCCTAGCTAGTGGTCGGCGGAATTCAACAGAGGAGAAGATGAGTTTTCAAAGGATACCAGATTTGTTAAAGTTAGTGCAATATTTGTTTCGATGCTGATTTTTAAAAACTCTGTTTACATTTTGGCTTGACAAAATAGGATCGGGGTTAATAACCTTATACACTCTTATAAAGTCGGAACACGAATTTTCAGAGAACTTGGTATTTGATAGTAAATTTGGTGTGGATAGACTGATATCGATCCCGATCTATCAAAACAAAAAAGATGAGTTTAAGTAGTATAGACCCGTGTAGACCCTATTTATTTTTTTTTGGGGGGGGGGGGGCGGCCTGTTTGGAGAATACGGGGTCCGTCTTCCAAGCACCTGTGGCATTGACATGCCGGAAGGAACATTGATCCCGAAAAATGACGTCAGTGTTATAAAGGTTATAACGGCTCCAGTTTCAAGCGGATTATAATAATTATAGACTCTCTCATAGTACAAATGGTTTTGTTCTCGGTTAGAAGACTTGCAAAAAGAAAAGCATTAGTATATTATACAATTGTCTTACAGTGCCTCCATATTTAGGCGAGACTAAGAAATTAGCGAGGGCGAGGGGCTTTCTGAGAAAGTAGTTCCGTCACTGTCAAATTTTAATACATTTGCATGATAATATACTATATACGATAGACCAACTGGACATCAGAGAGTCGAAGTACACATGTAATAAACAGGTAAATAAACAGGTTAGCAGTGCCTTTGAATGATAATGGCCCTGCCATGAGATAATGGCCCTCGGGCTAAAGTCCTCGGGCCATTATCAACATGACAGGGCCATTATCATTCAAAGGCACTGCTAACCTGTTCATTAACCTCTAAATAAAGTTATGAGATAAAATAATATATAAAACATTTAGAAAGATATTAATTAAATTAAAAGAGTTTTATTTTCCATATTTTAAGTATTTTTAAAAACCAATGCTAGCTTTTAATTGCTCATCCATCTAAATTGCATATAGTTATTTAACCATTTCTGTGCCACGGGCCGATTTTGGGCCGATTTTGTTATACTACGTTGAGTGCCACGGGCCGATTTTGGGCCGATTTGTGATGGCTAAATTGACTGACTTGTATGGACAATGCGTTTCAAAACTTGGGAGGGGTGAGGTTGTGCTTTGACACAAATATTAATATAGGGTCGTTTTGAACATGTTTTGACGGTGACGGCAGTAAAATAACGTCAAAAATTTCCCGCCATTTGTGCGATTTCGAGCTAAGTATTACGTTAATTAACTTCGCGTTATTTTTTGCTTAATTTTAATTACACGGTAACTGTCGCGTGTCTAATTTTAATTGAAATTGGCTTAGCATTTGTTGTGTCGACATATTCATTTTCAGTTGCTGACAGAATATAGAATTTTTACGGCATTACAAACAGGATATACCAATATTTAGGTAATTATAATTCCGGCCAATACCGTGATCAATGATCCGCTGGAAAATGTACTGACCGGTCGTTATAGAGCCACAGTGACTCAGCATCTCATCAAATGATAAAAGAATACAATTCTCGTTTTCTTTTGCTCAGTACATCCAAGTCGGTTTATTACGTCTCTATCAAATCCGGTGCCATTACAACGCAGATTACAAACTGAGTGTTGTTGTTCTTGTTGCTATTGGTTAATGATGAATATCTATACTAAGATTACAAAATCTCGCCAAAGACACTGATTATATGGATTTAGATTTGATTCTGAAACGAAATTCAAAACTGCAAAATCTACAAAAGTAATAATCACTAATATTTCACTGTATCGATGTTTATATGTTTCATGTTTGAGAATTCGAAAATTGTTGTGCCAACGAATTTACCCTTTCTCCATAGACACACCTTTATTGCGTGGGCGAACAGAGTAGTTCCAGACAAGTCTGCAAATTCGTGCAGTGATCATGATCCACACTGTTCGCTTTTAGATTCATTAGGTTATTTCTGACCAAGATGCGACAAAAACAGATCCAGATCAGACGGCATACAAATGTGTAAACATGTACTGTTGTATCATTTAAATTCGAGGGAATCAAATTTTGCACAAATGGCATATGAGACATTTTCGCGAGAGCTAATTCGCTCACTTTTATTATTCTAATAAGAAAAGATATTCAATGGTTTGATTTCTCTAGCGTTTAATTTCGCGCTCTTATCCTAGCGCGAAATACGCGAAAATTAAACCACCGCGAAATATAATGATACCACAGTAGAGGGTAATTGGATTTAAATTCTTCGCGGCGTTCTGCTTTCAAAAACATGCAAAAGTTACGTTTTCATACTCTGTTGTAACAAGCATTTTGTCTGAATAGTGCGCAGACTTTATTTCACGAAATAGGTCTACACTTTTTCCTAATTTCCGACTAAAATTAGGAACCGAAGTATAATATTACTCAAGGGCGGGGCACATTCATGTTTCACATTAGCGATAACAAAAAATGTTTAATCAGTTTAGTGTATGTTATTTTTATTGTTAGGTGTAGTAGTTGTTGTCATTTTTCGAATTCCATGTTATCTTAATTGTATTAAGAAATCAATACACATTCTATAATCTTCACACATGGGCGTAAAGTCAAAGCTGTTAACCAAACTTAGTCTTTGACAATCGAAACAACGTATGTTCTGTACACAGGTGTTTTTTTTTAAATTCTATTCGTAATATTTTTTTATTTTTTATTGTGAACTCTTCATTGGCTTATGATGTGTGTCATAGTCTATTTTGTTTGTGTCTTGCAATCTAGTTTCCCCAAATTAAGTGCTCCTGACAAAGTGATTGGTATAATCATCTAACTCTCAAACGAAGAACCTACTTATTAATATTTACTATTCTTACAAAATGTGTATTTGTTTCCATCGGAACTGACGGGATTGAAAACAAAGACTTAAACCTATGCTTAAAGAGTCGTTCAATATTATTTATTCTGAAATAAAACTGTAGTTTAAAGCCTCAATGTAATTTCCTACATGAACTGATCCCAATTTTTAACGTTCACATACAAGGCGGGAGGTCGAGTTCCACACGGAACTTACCGTACTTTAAATATGGTCGGTTAAAGGGCCGCCATCTGTACATGTAGTAAAAAAAAAAATGTTACCGGATGACTGCTTGCTGGTCACCAGGAACACGTGATAGGAATCAGAATGTAAAAACGTTTATGAAAAAAATAGTCTCAAATCGGAAAGGCTTGACACTGTTGAAAATAACTGAAAACATAAGGAAGGATTTGTTATAACAAAAGCTCAGTTGCCTTAATTTGGAAATGGTTTTATTTTCATTTCTTCCTATAAAGGGTTAAATATGTGGTGTTTTCAATACGCCTGTATTTGCGCAAAAAATAAAAATAAAACTCGTATGACCGCTATATAGAGATCTATTTGCATTGGCCAAATATGAATAAATATACAAACCTTTTGTCGTGTACTTATAAAAAGATATTGATAATAATCTTGCGCTATGTACTTATCATTAGCAACCAATAAAAGAAACGCATGAATTTTGATGAGACCTAAAAAAGTTCCCCCACTTTTTACACACACACTTTTCCGATAATATTACAATATCAAAATACATGGTTGTTACACAGACAACTGTTGTTGCAGTTTGGAAATATTTTTTTCAAACAGTGAATGATTTTGTTCACTTCAAAACAGCGGTGTCGGCGATGATTTCGTCAGGGTTATGCAACCCCAAGAATATTAAATTTTATCAATGGCTTTCACATATATATCGTTTTGTTTTTATTCGAGATGACCGGTGTATCGGGTTTAGGGCGCCCGTTGATAATCTTAAACTATTAAATGATGATAGAGAGGTTAGAGCTCTAATATTCTCCATCGCTCGAATAATTTCAATATTCTTCTCTAGCATACGTTTGCCAAATTTGACAGATAATCCAATTCAAACTGATTGCATTTCAAAACATCTAATTGACTGTTAATTTCCTCAGTGAATGTAAATGGTCGGGAAAAAACAGTATGAATTGGTACGCTTTTGTATTTGTATGTATCCTTGAATCAAAAGTCAAAGTTCTGTATTGGCATAAACATGATACATTTTTTTGTCATCAGCTGAAGACAGTTTACAATATTCACACAGAGAAGTATGTTAACACAGAAATGTTTTAACGAAGTAAACGACAAATATGAACAATCAATTATCTGTACTCTGGTTATGAATACGCCTGAAATAATCTCCAAGATCGACGATAAGTAAAAGTTGAAAGTCCACGTCCCAGTGTGAGCCCATAGTTAAAAAAGTCTCATGGCAGGGAATTTGGAATGTTCAATATTAATTAGAAATAATACGGTGGTCCATCGACCTTACACAAATATGTATTTCAGTTAATAAGAGACTAAGTGACCTAACGTACTTTTCTGAAGATTGATTGATTTTTTGTTTTTGCTGAAGTGTTTTATGACCATTATCAGGTATGAATGTTAATTTTAAATCCATATGAATTTTCAACATTAGCTCATGTATTCGTAGAACTTAAAAGTTAAACAATATCTTAAACATGAATATGCATAAAATGTGCTTTTTATATTTAATAACTTGAATTTCACCAAACACCACAACAGCAACAACAAACAACAAACTTTTAATTGTCCAATTAAAGGCGAACCGCGTGACGCGCGTCATTTGCCGCTCATCGAAATGACGTCAAGTTGTTTATGTGGTAAAAAGTCATTGGCACTGACGACGTCAATTCAGTTTTTCGACGTTGGCAGCGAAAGGGTTAATGCACTTTTATTGTATTTCAAAGCTTTTGATTTTGTTATATTTACACTTCAACTTCGTCCTCTACGATGAAGTCTTATTCATCGAACGAATCATAATTTCTGAAGGTAAACTATGTGATGTATTACTTGCAAAGTCATGGCTACAGAAGAACCGTTCAAAATTTATTGGACATTGCACAATGTTTTGACGTGTGACGTCGCCGAGCACACACGTTTTGCCACGAGTTGCTGCGAAAAGACGTGCCGTCATTCACTTCGTAAAATCACGAATTCTTTTCAGAATTTCTGTTTCAATGAGATTATTTAAGTGTGTAAATATATGGATTGAATCGATATTTGAAAGTTTTCATTCGTGTATGAAAAACAGTTCAATTGTTTAAAGTATGCAAAATTTTTCAACTAACCTACCGTTTTCCATTCCCAAATGAAAACCATCAACTATCGATTTAATCCTTAAATATAATTTTGAAGCCCGATTTCCCGATTATATATTATTTTAACAAGATAAAGTAATTGTTTACAGATTTGTTCTTTTCATGAAAACACCAACAATTACCACAAATAGATAACTAGAAATTATTTTTTAGAAAAAAAAAACGAACATCAAGGAGGACAATGCGAACTAAATGTCACTAATTAATATTCTATCTTAATTTCAAACGTCACGCATTATCAATGCAATGTTTGTTTTATAGTTAAAGAGGTTGTAGTACTACTCATTTATCTAACCGACCGGTCATATAATCAACACCACAAAACACAATTTATTTCCCAAATAAGCTTCTTATTTTTTATTAATTTAGATTAATATCCTACACACTAGACCGTTAACCTCTTCTAACGTCAAATCGTTCTTTTAACACTTTTCGGAAGTTTTTGCGTATGTGACACCGCTACGTACAATGTATTACGTTAGAACAAATTCGATAAAAACTCACTATGAATGAGTGAACATATGATACGTTCTAGTTCAATCTTGAGTGTGAGGTTGGTGCACCCTAGAACGTTGTTGAAAATTGTTTTGCAACTGACCGTTCTAAAGCGGTAACCCCTCGGGTTCTCACCTTCGTTCCTTATTTGTGGCGTCTATTTTGAAACTGATAATGCATAAACATGTTCTTTTCTCCTCTCTGCTTTTTGGCTGTGTGGGGAGGCTGTGGTGTCTGGATGTAGATTTTCCTGATAAGTTTTTTTTCACTTTTTTAAAGTAGTAATAGGCGAAATTTATTTCATGCTTATAAATAGTTAATATTTTAGCTGGCACAACTATTAGTGTCCGGCAAGCAGAGGATGTGGGAATTGTGGTGTTTAATCTAGATTTTTTCGACGCCGAAGGTGACACTATAACATTTTCACAGACAAGTGATCCTGCGGATTGTCCATTCATTGTTCTTGACTGTAAGTATCTTTTAATTTTTATTTGTATCAAAATCCTAATAAACATTTTAGCGTTTTGTGTTCCACCTGCGAGAGGGATTTAAGAATAGTCTCGGCCCTTCTGTCGGTCCGATTGTTTGTTTGTTATAATTTTGTTTCCGCTTCATTTTAACAATCAAATAAAAATTGAAAATAACGACAAATGCTCATCATCCGCACCCGAAGTATGATTTAAAGGGGCTCAGTGACATGGTCACGTATTACGTTCTGACAAAGTTAGTGCCTGCTAGAAATCTCAGCATGTTTTTAGACGAATTTTGAAATAATATGACATAAATATTCACCTAATGGTCTGACGCCTCTAAGAAATTTTGATAAAACGACAATGACACCCAGATCTGTCAGCTTTTGAACTCGACTGTGGTACAAATAATTTATTGCTGTTAGGTTTGTAGTTGGATACAGAGGGGGTGGATAAAGTTGTCGATCTAACATCAATAATTATTTTGTTTAACTTTATAGCAATTTTCTGAATTGACTTCATTGTTAAATATCATGATTCAGCGTAAGTTGTCTATCTATATGAAAATTTATAAGTGCAGTATACAGTGTGAATATGTTGGTTTCTTTGATGGGATGATCACTGTTTAACGTGTACAATAGGGTATCTGTTGGTATTGTTATTGATAAGTTTAACAAACCTTGCACGCATAAATAGCAGGTTTGGCTAGTAACTGAGAATTTTATTTGAGTTTATTATTTATAAAATATTTAGCTGGTGCAGTGCAGGTTAAAAGTTTTATCTGGACGTACAATGACGTAGGATATGACATATTTATAACGCCATCAGACGGCAAGAACGCTGGTATACAACGGACGCTAACCATTGAAATCACAGGTAGAGTATCATATTATACATGTTTTTATTATTGAATGTGCAATAATATTTTATCTTAGAAATACATTCAATCAGTACTGTTATTAATTACCATCTTTAAAGGCCGTTGTTCGCGATACATATATTTGTGTAAAACCGGGAAAGACCTCAAACCGGGGCTAGGCGGCATGGACAGTAACATGCATTTCCATCACTGAATATTGCCGATGAACAGGCTCAATCAAACCGAGACTGCAATACTGTGCTATTTGTCTTTTCAAAGTTCTTTTCTATCTATTTAAATATCACAGTTGTTTTTCTCGTGTGGCGGTAGTAAAATGTTGCCCCGTACATTCAATAAGTCTGAGTACTGTTATTCATTACCATCTCTTGAAGGCCGTTGAACACCATACATATATCTGTATCGATTTTGAGAATCACTAAATCCGGGCCAAAGGTGCGTGGACAGTAATATACATTTTCATTACTGCCCATGAACGGGCTCAATCATACTGAGCCTGCGACAGTTTTCTATTTGTCGTGTTCGGCATGTTCGGTGGATTTCAACGTTCTTTTCCATGTACTTCAGGACTTATGGTTATAAAGCTGAGCATGGAAACATGTCTCATTTCAGACAATCAGATGCTTGAGATTTGAGACTGGTTTCCATGCTCAGTTTTATAACCTTGGGCACTGAAAAGAGCTGCAATGATTTTACATCAATTTGAAAACAACCACTTTTAGATTATTTAATACATTATTAATAATTGAGCAGTTTGCAATATATTTTTTATTTTGGCAGACCTCAACGATATACCAAAATACACAAATCTCAACAACAGTGTTGTTGTAGAAGAGAATACAGCTATTGGTACAACTGTCTTCACTGTTTCGTACACGGATACTGATGTAGCTGACACGCACACGTTCTTCATGACTAATCCCGACAGTGGAACGTTGTACTTTTACATAAGTCCAAGTAAGTGTCTTTCATCAATCTGATTTGTTCTTGTTAAGAAACAATCAGAATTATAAAGAAAATCATTATTAACTTTGAGATTGTAAACCAGTCTCCAATCTCAATTATCTAATTGGCTGAAATGGCGACTGTAGAAGCTTGACATTTAAGACTGGTTTCCATATTTAGTTTTATAACCTTGGCACTAATCACAGGTAGAGACGTATCAATGTTGAGGCATTTTTCGATAGTTAGACACCGACCGTCTTTGTTGGTTTTTGAACACTTACACTTAATTCAAGATAAGTTGACAACAAGGAAAAATGATCTAGACGATAAATGGTATCATAACATGCTTAACTTGTCTCGTTTCTAACTTGTTTGCTCAATGGTGGAAAGGGTTTAAGAGTAAATGCAGATTTCTAGGGAACTTTTGTAAAAGAACTTAGAAGCTCGATATGTTTCTTCCTTTTGTGCTATCTTTTTATTTCAAATTTAACGCCAGGTTCACTGGTCTCTTAAAGGTCATTATGTACGTACCTACTGTTTTTGCTTAAAAATGCCCTCAGCTTCTTAAATGTTTAATGTTTGTTTGTACGTGCATGAAACAGTGTCGTTGGGTGGGTTGGAGTTATTTCCCCAAGACAACTTGTACTTGTTTTGTGATACGAGAACCTGTTGGGGCAAGTGTGAGGTTGGTGCACCCTTGAACCTGGTTAAAACCCCCAGTGGCAAATTGTTTTGCCACTGACCGTTCCAAGGCGGTAACCCCTCGGGTTCTCACTTTCGTTACTTGTTTGTGGCGTCCATATTGAAATTAATTATTTTAATACCATGCTCTCTTTTCCTCTCTACTGCTTGGCTGTGTGGGGAGGCTGTGTCTGCTTGATGTGGCCATCCCTGATGCATATTTCACGTTTTTTCGAAAACCAATGCTTACTTTTCCTCTCTGTCTACGTTCTTATACAAGATTTTCCTAAAAACTTTCATAAACTCCCAAACACTAGCCAGAGGTGAACTAGGCGATTAGCTCTAGTTTGGTTAATTACCAAGCATGCAGAGCGCTGTAAAATATCCCGATAGTAGCATTTCCTTTTAGATATACACAATGTTGTTTTAAGAATAAAGTAGTGACATAAATATTGCATTTTACTTTCTTCAATTAATAAATCAAATCTCTACAAATGTATGAAAAGGGAATTTTTAAAAAGCACATACCACGACAAATATGAATATATTGCCGTCTCGGCTTCAATGAGTTTGTCCATGAGCAGTAATGGAATGCATATGACTGCCACGCCGCCTTGCCCCAGGTTGGACGCAATTCAATATTTACACCAATAAAAAGTACAAGTCCGATCCATTCAGAACATTGGCGGTGAACTTGGAACTTTCAAGGCGGTATTTTCAGATTATTACCACTGAGCGGATTATTGTCCCACGTTAAAAGGATGGGGTTGCCATAAACGAGAAAACTATGGGCGGAACTAAACGGAAAAGAATTTTGACAGGGAATCTGAGACTTAAAATCCTGCATATCACTGAAAATGCCAAAGACAAAATTTAAATAGCAGACAGTGTATCCTTGGATTGATTAAACAAGATCCAAACTTAAATTGGTTGGGATATTGAAACCTATCTTTTTAAAACTTGTCGAAATACTGAAACAAAATCAAGTTTAGACGTATAATTAATATATTAAATACGTATCGTGCTCGACGACCTTTTTAGAGCCGCCACAAGGTACAAACAACGCTCATGTGATATTCAAATAGATAAACAGCACATACATGGTTGCGGTAGTGATTTGTTAAAAGGTTACTGTATTCTTAAATTAAATTTGGATGTCGGCATTAAAATTTGCAAAATAGTTAAATTTCTAAATTCGATACCCCTGTTTAAAAGTTTTCTTTTGTTAAAAGATAAAGTTCATAGAAATCTTTAATATTGTTACAAGCAAGCTTAAATTACTGTCGAAGCTTTTGAAATAGTTGTCGTAATATCAATCTGGTTATCAGACATTGGATATAAACTTATATCTGTATCGTAGCACTATTTTATAAATTTGGTTGACTTCTGGGCGAAATTCATCTCCCTAAAATAAGTATATTTAGGGGTTCTGGTGCCTCTACAGATTCATTTGAATGTTGGTGCTTTTTTATTTATAGCTGGTGAAATTTTCACAAAAGCAGCGATCAACTACGAGGCATTGCCGGTCACGATATTTCCATTTACTATCGTTGTATCGGACGGTCGGGCTAGTGCTAAGGGTACATTGACCGTGACAGTAGCCGACGTCAACGAGCCGCTGACATGGAATTCTGCAACGTACAGAACTGATGAACTAGAACAAACAGTAAGGGTTATTCCGTTGGAACATACATGATTTTTAATCGAATCCGAATTGCTTTAAATAGGGGTACCTTGATTTATGAGTTTTTCCATTATCCTCAGAAGACATTGGTAATAATATACAAGCATCCTATCTTATGAAATCACACTTTTATTAGAGATCTAAATTTAACTGACATAAATTGTGTTATAATTTTTTGTTAAATTGTAACATATTTTCTTTGTTAAACTGTGCGTGAAAATCTGGGTTTACAAAGACAAAGTCATGTATATTCATCTAAACTAGTACTAAAATTGAATAATAATAATAATAATAATAATAATAATAATAATAATAATAATAATAATAATAATAGTATAATGAAAAGTCATTTTTTCAAAATTTTAAAATATATGGATTAAAATTTAATCCCTGTTACTTGTCAACAGTTGACTTAAGTCTTGGAGTGTTTGTGTGGTGTTAAACCTAAAACTTGTATGTCAGCATGTAATTATTCTGATTTGGTATTGTTGTGTCTTTTTGTTCTCCCTAACATCACAGCAATCTTTGATAAAATACCATTCAGGCTGTTGGTACAACACTTACAGACCCTGGGTTTGCGATAACCGACCCTGACGCCGGAGATACTTACGCATGCGCAATGGACTGCGGGGGAAGCAACGGGTAAGGCATTCATTCATTTTCATTGATTTCTTATCTTGCGAGCTTAACATGGAGATTTATCCTTTTCTTAATTGAGCACGTCGCGGGAATATGTGCGGCCAGCTGACGTCAGTTATTGTAATGAAGTCATGACGTTGAGTATATAAGCGTTATGTTGTCAGTATGTGTAACAACATTCATTTTGGCTATTAGTGATGCCAAAAAATATATATATACGTTCTTTTCGAATGTATTAACAACTAAAATTAGTTACAACTAAAATGTCAATACCAAGCACCTTTCCCCATAATGCATGTTTTGCGATTGATCCATCTACAAAAGCAGCGATCAACTACGAAATTCGCACGAGATTACGCACACACACGCACGCACGCACAAACACACGCACACACGTGAGTGCACGCACATACACACACGCACACACACGCACTCACACACACATGCACGCACACACGCAAATCATACGCATACACATATTGATATAGAATAATTGGTAAAATTTATTTACAAGGCTAATTTGTTATTGTTATTGTAATATGTATGATACATTATATTCATTGATACATGTCCGTATATTGGCGCGCAAATTGGCGTGCAACGTAAATGACGTTGACGTTAATATGTTTAGTATTTCCTGTCTGTGCTGTAAAACAATGACAAAAATGTAGAAAATTTCTTTAAATGATCTTGAAAAAGGCTTTATGCCGAAACGCAGATAAAAGAGTGTAAAAACAATGTTATGTTATTTACTTTCATCCCTGATAGGATGCATTTAAACGTTAGATCCATCTACAGTTTATCACTTTTTTGCTGTGTGGGAAGCAGTGGTTTACTGAGTGTGGTTTTCCTGAAATGCACGTCTCACATTATTGATATTACTGCAGACAACGTCTGATTAATAGGATTCAGGGGTGAGGTCTAAATGTAACAGTTTTGCGTACGCCAACCAGTTGCCGTATTGTTTTGTGACAAAGGAAAATATTACAGCCAAAATATAATACTTGAAAACCTTTAGCAGCTATATCATCACATACAATAAAATTGGCCATACAGTCAAACCTGTCTTTAGCAGCCACCCAAGGGAGTGACAAAAAGTGGCTGCTGAAGACAGATGGCTGTTAAAGACAGTAAAAAATTAGAACAAAATGTCAGTTTAGGTCATATTCAAACTGTCTGTTTAAGACAGGTGGTTGCTATCGCAGGTGGCTGCTAAGGCAGGTTATACTGTATATTTGTTGCAAAAGAAAAGATTATAGCTAAAATGTAATACTTGGAAACATTTTGGCAGCTTTATCAACACATTGCGCCCTTCTAGCGTATGATTCTAAACAATGATTTAATTGGCGAAAATGTGTAATTTCTTTCCAGCTACTTTGCAATGGACACGACCTGTAAGATACAAGTGTCGTCCTCATACAGCCTGGACGCTGGCTTAGCCAATACAGTAACGTGTACCGTGACTGCCGTTGATAAGGGAGCCCACACTGCAACCACAACTCTCATTATCAACATCCGTGAGCAAAAGACTTTTATTTTTCTCTCAATACAGATAATTTATATGTAACCAGACGTTTGATTGTACATTTATTGTAATATCTGTACAGTTGTTCATATAAAAGTAAGACACGGGAAAGACATTATTAATATACGGGAAAGACATTATTAATATATTAATACAGCCTAGCCAATAAATGGAATAAATGAAAGAATGAGATTTTTTTTAAAGACATCATATGTCCTACGGGATTTGGCAAATTCACAGTTTCAAACATTCAAAGACAAAATTGTTTGAAACGGTGATTTTGTTTTTTGAATGTTTGAAAAAACGGCAGCCGATTAATTTTGGAGGTTAAATGTCGATGAAAATGATTTTTAACAGGAGTACGGTGCTCTTTATCTTATCAAAATCGGCCCAGAAATAACTGAGAAATAAGCGAAAACCTTCCTGAAGCGAGTGATTTTTGTGTGTGCACGACATCGTAAAAGTCTCAACCTGAATAAATAGAAGGTGTGAAAATAGAAGAAGTGGGGCTACGTTTTTTGTCGTTCTGAAATTTTAAAGTTCCACTTAATTCGATTGCGTTGTATTTCTAGTACATGTATACTAAAATGCTGTATGTTTTATTTTCCTTTAAAGTGCACGCGAACAATTACAACCCAGTTTTCAGCAACGCAACCTATCAGTTTACGATATCCCCATATGCTAACTCTGATGCAGCTATAGGAACAGTTACTGCAACTGATTCGGATATTGGCATATTCGGACAGTTTATTTATAGCCTTGACCAAACTGGAACGCCAGGAAACTATTTCAAGGTAAGAATATTAAAACACGTATTTCAACTTTTAGAACACGAAGAGCAGAAACCTATTTTACCAATGCTCTAGCAACACGGATTTAACCATTTTAATTTCTCAGCTTACAGTAAAAGTAAACTCTTTATACTTGATACATAATAAGATACATTATTGTCTCTTCTTTTTATGAAATTTCCAATAACTTCCCTATGATATGTCTTCGGAAACCATTGAAATTAATTTTAATGAAGTTAAGGATAAAAACAAGATCAAAACACGCCATTAGCTCAGTCAATTTGTTCTCAATTGACTCAGATCGATGTCTCAGATTGTAAAATAATTTAAAAAGTTCTTTTTCAAGTTATCAATTACGCTGTTATTTAGCTGCTTGATAAATCGTTGCAGATTTTTTGCCGGTATTGATATATACACTCCACAAAAGCCACTGTCGATTCTTGTTACCTGGATTTAGTCCTACCTTAACGACGTTTTCAAATGACGTTTTGACAAAGCTTAAATCAAATAATTTTCCGGCGTTCTGTATGTCTACTTATGATTTCTCAACTTTATACACTTCGCTCCCTCATAATTTAATAAGGGACAAGCTTACCAGTTTCATTGTAAAAACGTTTGCTAGAGAAAATAAAACATTCATCGCTTGTAATGAACATAGAGAATTTTTTACAGATGGTTCTTATGATAATTATAATTTATGGACTTGCCAAGACCTAATAGAGTCGCTAACTTTCTTACTGGATAATATTTATGTTAGATTCGGTACCTCTATTTATAAACAAGTAATAGGCATCCCAACTGGTACTAATTGTGCACCCCTTGTTGCTGATCTGTTTTTATACTGTTATGAAAGAGACTTTATGTTCTCTCTTTCTACTGAAAAACAAGATGATATAATTACAGCTTTAACCACCTCGAGGTACCTTGATGATTTATTAAATATAGATAATAACCATTTTCCATTACTGGTTAATAAGATTTATCCTAAAGAACTACAACTTAATAAGCGAACACTTCAGAAAAGCAAGCAAACTTTCTCGATCTAAATCTGTCCATTGAAAATGGTTACGTCACTACTAAAATATATGATAAAAGAGATGATTTTAATTTTAATAAAGTAAATTTTCCGTTTTTAGACGGCGATGTTCCCTGTGCAACATCTTATGGGGTTTATATCTCACAGCTTGTTCGCTTTTCAAGAGCTTGCAACGATGTTAATGATTTCAATGAACGTAATCTTTGCATTACAGAAAAACTTTTTAAACAAGGTTATCGGTATCACAAATTAAGGAAAACCTTTTGCAAGTTTTATCGCCGATACCCAGAACTTATTCATAAATACAGGTGCAGTTTAAAGTCACTTTAGCAACAAGGTATTTCACAGCCAGTTTTTTTTATGGAGATTTAATTTATAAACTCAAGAAGATAAAAGGCATTGTTAATTGCCCACGGTTATTCGTAAAAATCATCTTTAAATTTAAAAAGAAAGGTTACCAACATGATATTTTACAGCGCTCTGCAGGCCTGGTGATTAACCCATCTAAAGTTGATCATTATGCTTACCTCTTTGGTTGCACGACGGTGGCAGGTGTTTAAGAGTTTATGAAGGTTTATGGGGAAATCTTTTCTTAAAAGAACCTAGAGGCTCGATTTGTTTCTTTTATCCTTGTCATCGTGTTCTTGCTGATTTTACTCCAGGAGCTCTGGTATCGGTAAGATCATTGAGTACCCGCCCTTTGGCTTTGCAATGCTATTAGCTTCTTATGTTTTATATGTTTGTGTGCTTTTGTATGCAACATTGTGAGCCGATAAGTGGGTTGGAGTTTTTCACCAAGACAACTTGTACTTGTTTTGCGATACGAGAACCTGTTGGGGCAAGTGTGAGGTTGGTGCACCCTAGAACCTGGTTTAAACCCCCAGTGGCAATTTGATTTGCCACTGACTGTTCCAAGGCAGTAACCCCTCGGGTTCTCATTTTTGTTTATTGTTAGTGGTGTCTTTTTTGAAACTGATCATTTTATTAACCATGCTCTCTCCCTCTCTCTTCTTCTTGACTTTGTGGGGAGACTGTTTTTTTCTGAATGTGGCAATCCCTGATATGCATATTTCACTTTTTTAAATAAAATGTCATTGTTTTACTAATGCGAAATGGAGAATTTTTATGGCAATTTCTTGAAATGAAGTAAAAAACATGTATCTAATTATGTTCTAGTGTTGAGAATGTACTATAACGTAAAACATAACATAAAATAAAGTATGTAAAGTCCCTCAATTTCAAACTGAACCGTTCACAACGTTTTTATTCTTCTCTTACGAGTTCTCATTTACGATCACGCCGATATCTAGTTTGAAGATTCTGTACTATTATTAAAGCAGAGTAATTAAAATTATACGATCGATGACATTAAATAATGTTAGATGTTAAAATATGTAAAATATGTTAAAATAAAAAGGTCAAAAGCAGTAGTAGTAATATCATAAATGCATGTACAATGATTTAATTAACAATGAAAAAAATTTTATTTTATTATCTGCACAGATTGCCTCAGCGGGCAAGATAACAACCCAAGTAAACATGCCAGAAGTATGTAATTGCTCGGATATCACGTTTGCGGTACCTGTGCTAGCGACAGACACCGGTGGATTAGTCGGTACAGCGACAGTTTACATCACAGTCTTGCCTTATACTCCAACGACCGCAAAAACGACAACGGACAGGTACGTTTCTGGGCCAAAAATGCATGGAAAGATCGTGTTCCAAGTAAAACGATTTTGCTTACAATTATATTTCAGTCTGCTGGCTAGATCGGAAAAACAACAGCAATCATTTTATGCGCCTCAGCGTTTATAAGGACACATACTGTGTTACATGTACCCCAACTATTTCATTTGTTTTGGAGTTTTATTGATACTGTCCATACTAGATATCGAGCCCCTACCGTATGGTGCCAGCGTCTTGTCATGTACTTATGAGCACGCTACCTATTAAGATAGCTGAGATAATTAAAAATGCTCGGTTATTCATGAAAACGTGCTCATTTGTATATAACATCGATAACCGATTACTTGCTGATAACTGTACTGACTATCTACGAACGCCAACCTGCACAAATAACGTCATTTTGAATTTCAAATAGTCCATATTGGCAATCAAATCCATACCGTACGGCGGCAGATTATGTGCTACTTACCTTGATAAACGTGATCATTGCGTGTACATTACATTCGTAACCGATACACTGCACAAATATTGTGAATTTCAAATGGTATGGCCATTACTGGGAACCAAACCGTACTGCAACAGCGCCTATTCATGCAATACCGTGCACTCTACTGAGTGAGCTAGCCGTACACTCCCCCTAATATATATATATATATATATATATATATATATATATATATATATATATATATATATATATATATATATATATATATATATATATATATAGAACGTTGTGCGGCTAACTCTGATGAATTGACATCGGTTTAAGTTTCAAAGCATAAATAGCATGCCTATGTTCCATTCGCATCTTTATCACAATAAATTATAAAACAACTAGTGCAATCGAGCTCATAAATCTTTATCCTAGCAAAGAGCTAAAACTAGTTTATTATCTGTTAAACTATGCCTCGTTAGGCAGTTAGCCCTATCACTTCTTGAATCACAATCCCATGAATACAATAGCGATAATCTCGTATTTCAAGCCATGTTTTCATTTTACTTTATTTTATTTTAAACTGGTTTTTTTTTTCATTATTTCAGATACAGAATATTTTTCGAGGACACAAAAAACATTGCATGGGTCTCCCTAATAATGACAGCGCTGGCTATAACCTCCTTTGTTACTGTCTTTGTTTGTGCCAGATATGTGTGCAATCCATCCGCTAAGAGAAGAAGGTAGGCATTGTCCTTTCTTGGTCTAAGAATTGCGACGATCATTTCAATATAATAGCAGTACAACATACATTATAAAAATCAACTCGTTTGATAAATTGTTTATATGTCATTCCACTGGCTGGTAAGTGTGCAAAGTCTCTCAATAATTTATCTGACATTTAAAACACCGACTGGTGCCATAATGTTACAATTTTGTAAACTGTAAATAAAGTATTTTTACATTAATTACTACCAATTATTTGCCAATAAACATACATTGATTATAGTTCTGTCAGAAAAGACGATTCAAAATGACAATCTTTAAATGTAAAGCGACACGTTTAGTTATGTTTTATCAGTGTGGAAGGAGCAAGGTTATTTATAGAAAAAGGTTAAATGCATTTTAAATACAACGTCCGTACAAAAACAACCTATACGCCTTTCCAATAATTCGGTGATTTTTTCGGTTACCTCCCCTATTCAGTCACGTGACTACTATACAGGAAAAAGTATTGCTCGCTGTATTAATGTAATAGGGAACATGTACCTACAACTTTCGTTTTTCATCAAGAAATTTCTTTTTTAAAATATATTTTCTCGTTTATCGTTGAATTAGTAATAACAGCGTAATGAATTTTTTTTATCAAGAATAGTTTATATATAAAACAACACATCTAATTTGACTAAAAGTGTAAAGTCATTCCTCGCGCCAAGGTTTACTTTAAACGACTTAAACTAACAGCCTGTGTTCTATCCACGGATAAATTGAGTGTCGTTTCCGGCTTAGCGTGTCTTATCAACTACTGACATGCCGGCTGCGATTGATTTTGAAAGCGGCATGTCATAAAAATGCCAAATTGTCGCGCACAAGGGGTCCCCTGTCAATTACTAAGAAGAAGATATCACTGACCAATAGAGATCGGTTTACTTTTTTATGTACCTCCACCTCCCAATTAATAAGTATATCGAAATCCTTAATTACTGAATCGGGTATCAAAAGTATTTGATATAGCAGTTATATGAATTATTAATCCTTAATACGACAAGTAGAACCATAAGACATCAATTAGAAACTCATCTTAGCAGAACATTTTATAAATATTCAATCAAGCGATTGAGCGTTTACGCCAAAATGACAGAATTTCAAACCTTAGCAGTCTTAATGTTAATATAAATGTTCCCATCATTATTTGAAGCAGGCATCTCCATCTTTATTAGAAGCCAGCATCAGAATCCTTGAATTTTATTCTATGAATGATACTCTTACGTAAACGAACAATCAGATAACCTTATTGATCCTTCTTAATTTCAAGACAGAATCAATCGTACCGTATTTTTGCTTGTGAAGTATACGTGACGTTTTCAAAAATTCAAAATTATTTGTTCGTTGAACATTAACGGTACGATGAATTCAAGTAATAGATGAGTACAAGTATAACGTAGATACTGTAACCGAATGTTGACATGTCACAATTTCCGGAGTATAGTACATTACCAGTCTTAGCAATTTGCGAATTTCATACCAGTTAAATATAATTTTAAGTATAAAATACATAAAGATGAAAATGCTGTATAGAAATTCGTAACATTAACACTCACGTTTATCCGAATCGCGTCTCATACTGCCCACTATCAACAAGAAGGGTACATGTTCTTACAATATTAAAAATGCAAATATCTAACAAATAGTGAAAATAAAAATGTCTGACTAGAATAACAGACCAGTAACTTATTTTCGACCGGCGGCGACGATTACACACCTGAAATTTAATGGATTATGTTAGGCCTTATGTGCTTAAGCCATAGTCCGATAGTTCAGCTTTCCTGTGAAGCCTCGTTTTGGGTTGATATCTGGTCACGGGAAGTAACTCGTACAGGACTGCGAAACTGTTTATTGGAAAGGCGTATAAGATAAAAGAAGGGATACAGAGAAGATGTACATGTTATTCTTTAAAAACTTTATTGTCATAACAAGTAAAATATATTAATAATTAAATTTCACTCAACAAATTTTACATATTTGAGACTAATTGTAAGTTAGCATAACATAAATGACGAAATTATTTATAAACATATGTCGTGGTTTGCACGGTTAGTTCCTATACACACAAGAAACGTACAAAGTGTCCTAAAGCTAAAACACTCAAATATATTTTTTCTTTCGAAAGTATGGTGATGTCTGCAAAATGTTTATCCTCAACAGATTAAAATCGCGTCCTAAGGATGTCAAGGAGGTCAGAGACCCGCAAAAGAGGATCGAACCTGAAAACAACGAACCAAAACCCAGATCTGTTTTATTTGGTAAGATTTATACGTGTTTACGTTTGATAGGTGTCATCTTCACGGATTGAGTTTACAGATTTATGCGTGTTTAGGTTTGATAGTTGTCATCTTCCAGGATTGAGTTTACAGATTTATAAGATAGTTGTCATCTTCACTGATTGAGTTTACAGTTTTATACGTGTTTACATTTGATAAATTTCATCTTCTCGGATAAAGTTATTTTACAGATTTATACTTGTTTACGTTTAATTGGTGTCATGTTCACGGTTTTAGTTTACAGTTTTATACGTGTTTACGGTAAATTAACGTAGTCTTCGCGGATAAAGTTTAAGAACAATCTTTACTCGTAGTTGATAGAAAATTTGGCGAAATGAAGCACGAGGAAGCTACCTTGCTAGAATATACACAGTGTAGTTCGATTCATTTAGGTTTATAATTAATTGTAGGAAAATACTATTACTTTAATGATGCATTGAATGCAATTAATATCATGAGAATTTTGATCAACAATATGTTTAATTTGGAAGTTGTGGGTTCGGTATCTATCGGTTTAAAAAATATGTGGTTGTGGCAAATGAAGAGTAGAATTTTGTTTTTTCTTTAATTAAAGGAGGTAATTAGCAGAAACAGGTATTCAAGTAACTGTATCTTTCACCAGTGAAATTTTATGGTTGTGTTTTTCTTTCTGTACATCCAATTAACTTCTAAATCTGACAGTTAAATACTCTGTTTGAAACCTTTATGTTAAACAATATCGATTTCATAATTTTTTTAAAAGAGGAGATAACCTTGACCTCTGTGTAAAAAGAAACAAAATAAAATCAAATAAAAAATTCCCGCTTTATCAGATGCCCAGGTATGTACAAATACCACGAATTGAATACAGGATTAAATATACATGTAGCATCATTGAACAAACTTTTGGAATTTAAAAGAGTTTATATTCAGTATAGTATATCTAAATTATGCCGTGTTTTATTCTTTTTCTTGAAATGATATAATAATGACTATTCTAGACATATTTTATTCCAAACGTATTTAATTATTAAGAAATACATATTTGGCAGCTTTAAATATTTTTAGTTGTCTTTTCGAACAGTCCGGGCCAAACCTACCGTACACTTCCTGATAAAAATAATTGGTGTGTGTATGAATAAATTGTATTTAGTCTTATTTTCTAACGCCATAATGTCGTCTAGCGGTGGGTGGGTGAGGGGGTTAGTTAAATCTAGCTTTGGCAACAGCAAAATAAAGCACAGTCCTTTCGTAATGTTAAATGCTGGATATTTATATTAAATCTCCGTATACTTTTTCTTTCCAGTTCGCCCACCGCCACAACCAAGAGGTACTGTATTTAGGAGTTAACTGCTGTCTTTGAGTTTAATTAAAAAGCACATTAAGTATTATATATTGTATGATGTTTGAGCATTTTCATAACAACAGAAACAAAGAACATTGTATTCAAATAAACATTTAAATGGAAAATTTAATTTGAATGTTGATCAAACAAGGTTATTCGGAGCTCTATTGTTAAAAATAATGATGAATCACAAGAACACAAATTCATCTTCGATTATTAAACATTAATCTTTTGAATTCTCATTGATATATTTTTAGACTTTTGAATAATCTTTTTTGTTGGTAAAAATTCGTGGAAAGAGGTCTGACAGAGCCCCGTATTCCGCAAAAAACAGTTAACCCAAGGTGACAGATACCTCCGCTTTCGCTTCGCACTTATGTTTTCCCTTTAACGAAAATTTCTCCTTTCCGAGCAGCAATTGTCATTTTATGTTTTCCTCGTTACGCTATTTCCCCGTTCTGACCAGCAAATGTGATTTAAAAGAATTCTGTTCGCATCTAGCTCATTTGAGACTGTTTTTATATTTCAGGAATTCAGTCCTTTGGGAGTAAACCGCTGTTTAAAAGATATTAGGACATCTGAAAGTGTGCGCTGTTAGGTTTACAAATCGCCAATATTATTTTTAAAATCAGTGGAGCAGCGTTCACTCCATGCAACGACTTTTGAATACTTCGAAGCTACAACGGCATGTACTTTAAATTTAGTTTTAATATACAGATTTGAACATAGCCAATTTAAACAAATGTTATCACAATCAAGAATACTCGATCGCCATATATAATCGAAGCTGAAAACTTCACGTTTTAGCGACAGTTGTGAACTCCAGACGAAGATTTTCTGTCAATAAAATCACTGATTTAAACTTATTATCAATAAGAAAGTTCGAGTCGAAATGTATACTGAACAAAAATAAAAAGTATCCACGTTTAGGTTAAAATTCTCATTAATATATTTTAATTCTAATCAGAAACGCTTTAAATTGTGTTTATTTGGTTAATCTCAGTTGTTTTTAATTTCAATTGTTCATAAACATAATCTTCCCACACCAAGACCTAAGCAACGACCAGTCGAATAACAATATTAATAATGGATTACAAAACAATACATATTCAATTTAAAGGGGG
This sequence comes from Corbicula japonica, assembly GCA_038501625.1. NCBI lineage: Eukaryota > Metazoa > Mollusca > Bivalvia > Venerida > Cyrenidae > Corbicula > Corbicula japonica. Next base: position 149,993 of record JAZAYU010000231.1, on the reverse strand, counting down.
GTAATTGGAAATGGTTGGAATTTCTAGCGTAGTTTATCGAGGACTAGTTGAATGTTTTGTCATTTTATTGATCACAAGAGGCGGAAAGATTGATTTAATTTAAACCAATGTGAAAACTTGACTTTTTCCTGGAACCCACATTACAACAAAGGGAGATAACTTAGTTGTGGCTGCAGATTTTCAAGAACATTTTTAATCTTTGCAATGATAACAGAAATGCAAAGCTGTTCACATACAGAATTTACAGTTTTCATTTTCAAATTTTACAAAATTTAAGATAGGAAAGTGGATACTTTTTATTTTTGTTGAGTATATATAGGATGAACGTTATAGTATAGTGATATTTACTTTTTTTGTTCATTCTGAAACTTTACTAAATACGAGTGTCAGCATATGTTACAGAAAAACGTAATAAAATCAATTTAAGTCTAAGATAATGACATGGAATTCTAATAGATTTAAACAACACAATCATGAAATGGAGGCACGCCACGGGAAAATGTGTTTTCGGTTATATTTTTGCATTGAGTAGTTTCTTTATTTGAAAAGAAGTTACAACAGTACATAATTTTCTCATAACTAATTCAAGATTGTGGTACACATATTGACAGCCTAATGACTTTTTAATATCAAAGCGTTATATGGGGCACGTCACGGGAAAAGGTACCTTCGGTCATTTTTAGTGATATTTTAGTTTTTAATTAATTTAGAAAGAACTTACAACTATAAATCTATTTCTTATAATTAAAATGTGATTTTGTTACACATTTTGACAATAAAATGGTATTTTTACCGCGAAATGCATAATAAATAATGTCGTCTGCTCAAATTTATGACGTCATTTCAAAGATTGACGTCAACTGTCCGAAGGTACCTTTTCCCGTGACGCGCCCCATATGTAATGTGTAATGTGTGTTCAACTTTATGACATCATTTCAATAAGCGACGCGAACTGTCCAAAAGGTATATTTTCCCTCGGTGTGCCCCAAACAGTATAAAATATTTTATTCGGATACTTTTAAAGGAGTCAAATATACATGTACTTTAGTAAGTTCGTTTTTCATTGTCATTTGACATATATTTTTATTTCTTATTTTGTTTTCCAATGCTAGTTTTGTAGCATATTGTTGTTGTTCGCCATATAATCTTATTGTTAAGACAACAGTCATTTGCTGACTAGAGCTATTCAATAAATAATCGGATTCATGCATACACCGAAAATACATTGTGTGCTTTGTAATATATATTATATATCAATAATAACTTAAAGTTTACATATACTCACAGAATTAGCCTTTATGTAAGCGAGTTTTATCGGATCAGGCTGATCCATTTTCTCAGCCTGTGACAATCTGTGACAGTTGGCGCCCAATGGGGACCTTTGCAGCTTTGAGTATATATGCGTATACGATTTAACCCTACCAGGAAGAGAATGGTAGCCTGCCGAGTATTCCGACGATTTCCTTAATTTATTCAGAAAATCTTCTCATAAGGCCTTCTGAGTATTCTACTCGAAAGACAAGAAGGCTACGAAATTAGTGGTATTAAAAGATACAACAAAGTAGTGCAAAACGTGATTTATCTCCTTTTTTTTCGCGACAGACCACTAATAGTCTTTTCAATTGTATTTATCCCTTAAAATATGAATAGAACTCAACAAATATTATTGCACCTTAACACTTTATTGATTGACGATTTGCACTATATTACCGCCTATTTTCCCGCATGACAGGTTCTCTCTTCTCCCCCACCCACCCACACAACATTTCTGTGTAGGAGTTTTCTTTTTTTCTTTTCCTCTGTTATTCACCCGTGCAACTACATTAAATAGATTTACTTGATGTTAATCTGTATAATGTTGTTAACATTTTTATCTTTTTATTTATTTTCCCTATATTATGATTCATGTTCATGTTATAATTGAATGTTTATTGCAATGTCACGTGAATGTTGTTAAACTATTATACGCATTGTATGTTCAGGTGCCATTATATGGCTTGAATTGAAATCAAGAGATGTTCGGTTCTGTTCTTTGGTCCTAACGATCGTAAATCAATAAGAGTATTGCATAACGTATTTACTCCAGTATTTGATGTATTAATTGTTTTTTAATGTAATTGTCTTTATCAAACAAACTTAAGGAAGCTAATGCCAATGTCACATCGAAAAACTAGCGAGGTAAAGAGAGCATGGTTAACAAGAAATATCTTTAAAAAAGATAAACGGCGTTGATGGAAAAGATTTATATATACATGTATATAAGAAAGAAAGAAATACAGAGAGGCAAAGCAGACACAGTTTAGTTATTTTATTTTATTTGTTATAGCTGTTGATGAACCCTCCCTGCCTTCTTAGTATGACTTAGAGATTAAGCGACCGAATCATGACAACTCATAAATTTATTGAAAGTGTCTTTAAAAAAAATGTTGAAGCTGTTGCAACAATTTCATACAGTGATAACAAGTCGATTAAAGAAGCAAAATATTCAGTTTCAATAAAATACCTCGTGTAGAGTGAGAATTCAAGATGAATAAATGTCCTTGAAATTTAATAAATATAAATAATAACAGCCTGTTACAAGAGCGAAATCTACCAACTTTTACGTATATTAAGTTTAAAAAAAGTGTCCGTCCTGAGTATTGAACCCGGGGCCTCATCTTGAGAGGCGAGAGTGTTAGCCACTACACTACAATGAACTTGTCTTACGAACTTGAAATTTACAATCAGTATCAAAGGAACTAGAAAGGAACCAGTAAGAACTAGGAATGTCTACACTTCTCTTTCGTTTTACACTGTGTATTGCATGCAAGTGACACCCAAGAATATTCCATATAATATTGTATTTAAGCCATCAATATTGACTTAACTGGTTACTTAAATCGTAAATTTGTTTTTCCTCCAATACAACACCCACTAACAACCAATCTAATTAATCTATTTGATTTTTCCGCTGCATAATAATAAAATCCCACTAGATACCTCTCCAGCCTGCTAGATGCCTCTCTGGTGTAAATAGCTACCAATCGAAATAGTTTATTTCATTTTCCCTCTGCATAATAAGAGAATACGAGTATTATTTACAACATTTCATTGGTCGAAAAACTAGGTCAAAAGTGAGCTTAGACAGCTAACGCCGAAAAATGGTCAATTTCGAAATAGATTGTCACACAAATAACGTAACGAAAAAACAATTTGCCACTGGGGCGTTTAACCAGGTTCTAGGTTGCACCAACGAGCATCCGTAGAAGAAGTTTCAAGAAATCATGTCTTTAAGAACGGACTAAGGCAGTTTGTTTTACAAATGTAGCTACAACGAAAACAACATAAGCTTGGACATTTTGACTGGTGTATCTGGTTAACAAACAAGTATCTTTCATAAATTTATTATCATTTAGTGTGAATGTTATTGAAAAACAACTCTAGTCAAATAGAGGTACGAAATCAACATCCTTAATTTACAAATATTACCTCACAAAGTGATATATCTCTTAAGCTTCAGATAATGGCTAAATATTAAAAAACTGAGTTTGAAAACCAGACTAAAACAACTTCGCATGAACGAGATAATTGAAGCATCTTAATAATTAGCGTAAAGCAAAGTTTCATCAACTTATAAACAGTAGTATAAATTTAAAATTATGTAAAAATCTACATGTTATGTGTGAAAGAAATAATTGATCACATTGAAAAATATCAGTATGGGGTAATACTAACTCTTTAGAACTTAGACTATCTGAAGTACAGTTTGAGATAATCAGTTCTGAAATATTATATAATAGTAAGTATTTTACTTCAATCCGCTGGATAGCGATACACTGAGTCGATCCGTAAGTTATGAAACATATCTAACAAGTTCATAAAATGCGTTGATCTGCGTACCCTCAGCTACTGAAACAGAGCAGCATTAGCTCCAGAATAAATAAAAACCTTTTGTCCCAAACCGCTTAAAGTACAACATATAAAAGCATATTCTTAGTTTTAACTCGTACAACATGATTATTAAACTGAATCCTTTTATTTAAAAAAACTAAAGACATTAACTTCGGAAGAGACAATTAGTACAATTTATACCAATTTAGACATCTCTGCTTGTACGTACAGAAGGTCAAATAATAAAACTTCTAAATTATCTTACCACAAAAGCGAAATATTCATATTAGGAATAGCCACACCTAAAACACGTCCCCTCGACACAACCAAAATGATAAGAGGAAAGAAGAGAATGTGTTTATGAAATGATCAGTTTCAAATGAGTCACCGCAAATTAATAAAAAATAAAATATGCATATCAGGAATCGCCACACTCACAAACACAGCCTCCCCACGCAGCGAAAAAGAAGAGAGGAAGAGAGAGAGCATGTTTCATACAAGCATGCCAATTCAAACAGGACGCCACAAACGATTAACAAAAAAGAGAACCCTTGGGGATACCGCCTTAGAACGGTCAGTGGCAAACCAATTGCCACTGGGGGGTTTAAAGCAGGTTTCAGGGTGCACCAACCTCACACTTGCCCCAACAGGTTCTAATATCAGCAAACAAGTACAAGTTGGTTGTCGCCTTTGAAAAGTTAGTAGCAAAACAATTTGCCTCTGGGGATTTAAACCAGGTTATAGGATGCACCAACCTCACATAAGATTGAGATTATTGTGCAATCTACCGAGGAAATATTTAGCTGAAGTAAAACCTGGAATAAATTTGGCATATTCATTCATTTTTGAACAGTGACGGAAAAAATATAATTGTACTTCGTTTATACAGGCATTCGGTTTAAATATCACATGGACCTCGTAAAAATATGCCTCATTTATGATAGATTCATGTATTGTTAAATGTGCACATGGAAGTTATAGAAATAGATGAAAAGGGAACTTTGAAGACCCTTGACCACAACAAATATGAAAATATTGCAGGTTCGGTTTGATTGAGCCTGTTCATGGGCAGTAATGAATATGCTTTTTACTTCCCACGCCGCCTATCCCCGGGTTGAGCGCAACTCAATATTTACACCAATCAACAGTACAATTTTGTTCCATCCCAAACGATGGTATGCATATGGCGGTGAACATGGAACCTTCAATGCGGTATTTTCAGATTATACCATTCCATGTTCAGCGGCGTATGGTCCCCAGATAAAAGAATGGGTTTGCCATAAACGAGAAAACAATGGGCGGAACTAAACAGAATAGAATTTTGAGAGGGGATCTTAGAATATAAATCCTGCATATCACAGACAACGCCAAAGGCAAAATTTAAAAAGCAGGAAGAGTATCCCTGGGGGTGATTGAACACTAAGTGTGTAAAATCTATACAGTATATATTGAATAGGCTGTACCTTTTCCCTTTAAAAATATTTTTCTCTTTTCGTGCTATTCATGCCATTGTCTCTTCTCATGGTTGTTTCTCCTTATGTGTGTAACATTTTGGTCTTCTCAAATGGTTATGACGTTTTTGTCTCTTCATACACTTAAATGCTTGTTCTTCTAGTGTATCTTGTAATTGTTAAGTATTGGAATGTTCTTTTCTCTATATATTGCAACTTCTTATCTCCCCTCTTGCAATTGAGGCCCGCCTGCTAAAACTGTAAGTGTAATATATTATGAGTTTACAATTTAATGTTAATTTAAAAGTTAACAATGAAAACAAATTTTTCACATTTGTTTAGAAAAATTAAAAAAGCACTTTAAAAATCGTTTGGTTAGTTGATTATTTGTAAACAGTGATGTTGATCATAAAATCCACGTCTTGACGTGTTGGTCTGTGCCGTTTTATTTGGTTCTTCATTTGTAAGTGCTAGTCTTAATATTATGAATGACGACTGCTCGTCCATCTTTTGATCTATAAGGGCTTATCTGTGGGTGTGCTTTTTATCGCTGTTGACTATTATTTTAGTTAGACATTTTTCCTGAATCACAAGTTTTGATGAATGAATTCTCAGAGGTGGTTTCATCTGCTTCCCATCGCTTAAACTTTAATGCCTACTTGTTACCAAGAAGATTTTTACCTCACTTATGTTAATTTAAATATTGAGTTGCGCTCAACCCGGGGCTAGGCGGCAGTAATATGTATTTCCATTACGTGTACGGCGTCTTTATAGATCTCTTTTCACCTCTTTTCGCCTATTTTTAAATGAATACCGGAAAGTATTTTGAACTGGTTTAATTTGTGACTGGGTTATTTTAAATTGTATAGCAAGTTCGGTTTGACAACTCTCCTCGATCAACACGCCTTCAAAATCAAACGATTATTAATTTCTGTGGATGTCAGATTCTCAAGGAAAAAATTAGTTAGGATTCAGTTGGAACAAGTTTTGCATGACAATTTTGAATTGGATAAAACATATACAAATCTAACCAAAAACTTAAAGCACACCCTCTTTGTAATTCTATACAAAAAAAAATTTTCAAAAAATAGTGGGTAGTGTTATCACGAATTAAAGATTTTTTATCATTATAATCATAAGAAGAAGAAATAATAATAATAATAATAATAATAGTAAAAGATAATATATTTTAAAGCTCTTTAAATAAAACGAAACATAATCATTTTATGCCCTACCACATCTACAATAAAGAGTCTTGTTTGAAAACATAACTCACAGAATCGTTTCAATTAAAGAATCATGGTCATGGTCTAAATATAATACTTTATAACATACTTAAAAATCCAGATATACCAACAGTTTACACAATAACGCAAGATATCATTAATCTCAAAATATTGTAATCTATAATATTGCTCCTGTGTTAGTATTTTTATTAAAGACAGTGTAATGACAACTGCCATGATAGAACCGTAAGAATTGCTGTAATCATGGAGCAATGGAAATACACGCGCATCGTGGTTATGCAAATAATGATCAATTAAAGAAAAAAATTATAATTATAAAAAAAAACGAAAATATAATCTAATGCGTATATATACTCGGCAAAAAAAGTTCTGCACACTTGGACATTTTATAAAATATCTTTTTTAATTTCATCAAACACAACAAAATGATACATACCAAATAAATCAGCAATTCAAAGTAAACAATGTAAAAAAAGTCAGAAATAAAATCCGATCAATACTTTAAAAGCAATTCATTGTTAAAGCCACTGGGGGTTAGTACAAAAAAGTTGCAAAAATCGCTAGACTTATAATGAGTAATCCACCACGATGAATCCAGCATTCTTTCAAGCAGCTTCGCACGGAATTTAACACCCGACGAAATTTCAATTGTGGAATTAGGTTCCATTTGTGAAAAAGAAAACTGGGTAGATCAACCAGCTTGGCCAACTTCGCGTGTTCTGTCTTGTTTAGAAAGACCTTTAGGTGGCCGGTGTGGTCCGACATTTGGCATGACGGTCAAATTAACGAAAACCTTCCTTGTTGACCATGAGAAATAAATTAATTTGAAAAACAATGCAGATGTGTTTTTCTCAAATAAGATTAGGTTTTGATTGCATTGGATGGTTTTTGCTTTGCTTTTATACACTTTACACACTGGATGCTTTGATTCATTAATACAGAATGGAAACTGTTCGAATCATCACTAAACTGTTTTGTCATACCTTTAGGTCAATGGGTGAGACAATGTGATACTTTAATTAATAAAAACCTAAGTTTGAGCGTAATTCTGGAAATGGCTTGCTATCAAATTTTGATTACCAACTGTTACTAGCATCACAATGCATGCTTATAATTGCATAAATCAGACACTGGTGAAATGTTGAGTGATTTCATAGATTTCACACCTCTACCTTGATACGGCAAATTTTGCAACTTTTGACTGTTGATCCCTATCATACTCAAAATTAAATTTCTCCCTTATTTACCAACAAATTTTAATTTCGTTTTTGTTTTTAACTCCGCAAACAATTAATCTTGACATACATGTAATAATTTATACCAGTTATTTGCTATATTATAAAATTTACGCAAAAGAACACTTGTGTGCAGAACTTTTTTTGTTGGGTATATATAAAATGTCTGTGGGCTTGCTCAATATTAATTAACTAGTTGTGGCTTGCTCAATATTAATTAACTAATATTATGAATTACATAAAAAATCTATATATTCTGTGGATTAAAACATTGAAATATAAATGACTTAACGCAGTTTAAAATACACAGAGTATGTGTTTTCTGCATTTGTTTTGAAGAAAATTCAACGTTTCAAAAAAAGGTAACATTTTTTTGTACTTCGAAAAGTCCAGTATGTGTGAATAAGAGTTCTATCATGCGAGGATAATTAACCAAGCTTAATACATTTATTTATGTTAATAATAGATATTAAAATTCCAATTTGATGATTTTTTTTCTTTTCATGGTGCTTGACTTTTTTAAAAGAGATGTTTCAAAAGAATCAGATTTGTGGGAGATTATTTGTAATTTGACAAAAAAGTGTTGTTTCACTTCAAAAAGCTAACGCACCACTGTCAAGCCTTAAATCTTTAAAACTGTCAGGAAAACAGTTCAGTGACACAGTTCATACTGAGTATAATGAATGTTAAACCAGTTTGATGACCGCAATCGTTTACATATTAAGATTTATTGACGGCATGTCCTTTTATAAAGTCAATTTAATATTGATTTGACTATCGTGTGGATAATTGCATTTAAAAAGAATATCATAATGTAAAGTAAATAAATAAATAAGCTGGTGCTGTTTGAAAGCGAAAAGTGCATAATTAGCATTTTAAATTATGATATTGTATATCGTTTTGACATGGTTTCAAAATATTATTTAAGTTCACATATCACTGAGTTCATCTGCATTTGACGCATGTTTATCTGTTCAAATATCACGTTCGAATAGTTTAAAAAGTTGTTTAAGCGTATTTTACATAAACAATTAATTGTATTTACAACATATTTATGTTGTGATAAGCGTTTCCATATTTTTCATAACATGTATCTACACTGGAATCCAGGCATCTGCATTTTACTCGATTTCTTGTACTTAGAGTTTACTGTATGTCAAATGTATGGCTCATGGCAAAATTGGAAATGTCATTTTAGAAGAATGAGGAATTTAGCACAAGGGCTACATAAATGTATTTATCGTCGTAAGAAAATACGTGACAATACTTGATATTCAATGATTTTTTTAATTTCTTTAATTTCTCTCTCGTTTATGAAAATCAGTACCATCTATATCCGTCCTCTTTTCTTAAAACAATTTCTTCAACAAAACAGTTGTTCAATTTGTAAATATATGTCATTTATAGGAATAATTCTAAAGAGGTTCTCTAAACAAGCTGCTTAAATATTGAGTCCTTACAGAACTTTTGTCGTCATGGCAATCGAACGTAAAGCTCTTAAAATCAACTCACTTTGAACAGTGAGCTTATTCAAAATAATTGTTAAGAAATGGTGTGCATGGGATGTACTACGTTGTAGTAAATACAAGCTTAATTCGTCAAAACATGTAGACCCTAGTACGCGTAGCTTATTTTCTTACATATTTCTTTTTTCAAGTGACTTTTTTGTTCAAAATTAATGCTCAAATTTCATGATAATTTCACTGGGTTATAGGATTGATTTTTGGTTATTACCCCTATCAAATTGATTTTTGCATAACTTGAAATTAAAGGAAACACCTTTTAAAAGAAACTTATTATCTGAGCAATTGCCAAATTTATTTCAAATAATTTCATAAGAAGTGCCCCTCATAAATAATAATAAATACTAGTTAAATAATACAACAATAAAAATAATAATCATTGTTAAATTATTATTTATCGTGTTCGGTGGCTTTCAAAGTTCAATTTTTCATCTAGTCATCAGTTTTTAAGAGCTTAATGCGTTTTACTTTGAGATACATAAGCAATATATACTATCTAAACTTGAACTTTTCATTCAAAAATAAGAAGTTAGTTAACTGTTCAGTATAAATAATGAATAAATAGAACAAGCTTGCAATCGTATCGATGGTTTTATGCTTACTTTTTCTATTTAATTAACTGTTTTATAATATATTTTCGATGCATTTCAGATTTTAAAAAGCGTATTGAACTATATTCAATCCCAATTTAATTTATTACCATTACAATATTTAACATGGTCATTAAAATTTAAAAAGAGAAGTTTCGTACGTATTTGACTTTCTTCTATAAGTTATTCAAACACCAATGGTCATGTCACGGGCGTACAGGATGGAAATATTTCAAATCACTTTATATTTTTTGCAATGCTTATTCAAACATTCAAAATGTTTTCAACCTATTAACGCTCAAATCATTATTTATTTGAAAACAAAATGACAACAGTTCTCTCAAAGTTTTATTTTTCAATCAAACCAAACTCTTTGTTTTCATAGTAATACATTATTTCCTTTAACGTCTCGTTGGTATTGAAAGAATGTTTTAATACAGGTATCCTCTTCACAAAGGCCTAACACACGGCCTTCGACACAGGCTACACACAATCAAATAGCAGAAGAAAGATTTTATGTTTTTGTTTTAAGTTTTTAAATGAATTAATTAATCAGTTATCTCAGTGAAATAAACCGATAATTCACTCTTCTAATTTTATTTGATACATCTTAACATATCTTCAAATTAGACTGTATACATGCATGTTAATTTGCACTGCTTTGGTAATTCATTCGAAGCATAAAATTGAATAAGTTATGTATGATTCATTATAATATTTTTTTATATAATCATTCATAATATGTGTGTATGGTTTAAGTAAATTTTCTCCATTTTTGTTTTTTGTTTCAACTCTTTTGGAAAATAAACATCTTGTCTACGCCTATGTGTATACAAAATAAAAATATATAATAATTAATAATATGTTTGTATGTTTTTAGTTTATTTTCTCCATTAAGTTTTTTGTTTATATCTTTTGGACAATAAGCATCTTGTCTACGCCCATGTTTGTACTTAATAATTTAGCGACAGTATATAAAATCGACTAGCTTTAACATTTAACTTGTTTTGAAAGCAGAAACTAGAGCTTTATAGAGGACATAAACATCGTTTTATTAAAGATGAACAAAAATATATTCTACGATGTTTTACTAACTCTGTGTTTTTCTCTGACAAGTACATGGGCACAAAGTAAGTTATAATGTCAAATATTTTTAAAACATTTGAAACAATTTTATGTAACGATTTCAGCTAAATTTAACGGAGTGTACACATTTGACAATAAAAATTTAAGTCCAAAACTATGACATAGAACAACATGAACAATAATTGGTGTTTTACAAACGACGTGTCTCTTTTTCTGGCTAGTACATGGGCAAAAAGTAAGTTATAATGTAAAATATTTGGAAACATTTAAAACAATTTTCTGTAACGCTTTCAACGAATTTAAAAATTAAATCTAACGGAGTGTACACATTTGACAATTAAAATTTATTTCCAAAACAATGACATAGAACAACATGAACAGTAATGGTGGTTTACAAAGGATGTGTCTCTTTCCTGGCTAGTACATGGGCAAAAAGTAAGTTATAATGTAAAATATTTGAAAACAATTTTCTGTAACGATTTCAATCAATAAAAACAAAAATCAATTATATCTTTTTCTATTTGATTTGTTGAATTTAACTATTAAATTAAATGCAGTATACAAACTTTGAAAATCATAATTTATTTGCAAACAATTACATAGAACAGCTTATCAAATATATAAAAGGAAAATACACTGTTAAGAAAAGTTAGAAATATCATAATTTATGTGCAACGACAATGAACATCATTAAAGTAAGTGTTAAACGAGAATACTTAGGATTAATAAAAACTTGTTGACTGCATACGATTGGGAAAGTCTATTACTCTCTCGTGTGCCCAAGGTTATAAAACTGAGCATGGAAACCAGTCTCAAATCTCAAGCATCTGATTGGCTGAAATGGCGACCAGTCGTCATTTCAGCCAATCAGATGCTTGAGATTTTAGACTGGTTTCCAATCTCAGCTATATAACCTTCAGCCCTGCTGTTCTTCACCTGTATCTCCAATTTTTTTTTCGGCAAGAAATAAATAAATTAATTAATAACATTGTTTTATATTGCTAACTTCGAACTGAAAATAAGTATCTAAAAGCAAAAGAGAATATCGCTTAATGAGTTGGCGTTAAAAATAAAGAAACTTCTAACCTGTTTTACTTTTTTACATGCAAATTGCGCACGCATAAAAATATTGTTTGTGTTTCAGCGTGTAGCGGCGGGAATACAGACGTTGGTATAAATAACCCGAATGGAGGCAGCAACGGTGGAAAAACTGGTATTTATGCTGAACAAAAACCTTGATTTGTAAATTAAAAGATCTCGTTTAATGATGCTTAATTTTATTGTTGATTCATTATTTGATTTTATTTATGGCACAGGCCGTTCCAAGGCGGTAACCACTCGGGTTCTCTTTATCGTAAAGTGCGTGTGATGTTCATGCTTCTAATTTCCCCCCTATTTGTTGACTGTGCGGGGAAATCTGATTTTAAGATTTAGTTTTTCCTGATTTGCACATTTTACTTTTTCTTATCAAAGGTACACCAAACATACCTGATCATTCGATTAAACAAGAATATTATATGTAATTATTTTATCAAAGAGGTCTATCTTATCTCCACTTTTCTAAAATGGGGCGCGTCGGGAAAAAGTACCTTCATCAATGGACGTCAATTGTTGCTACGGTCATAAAAAGGTGAAATATGAATATCAGGAATTGCCACATTCAGAAAGTCGAGCAGAATATATTTTTTAATATGTCATTCACAGTAAAAATCCCATTTGATATTGAAATGTGTAACAATATCGCAAGTTAATTATGAGAAAATAATAACAGGTAGATAATTGTATTTTTCCAGATATATTAATACTGAATATGTCAAAAGTATTACCGAAGGCACCTTTTCCCGTGGCGTGCCCAAAATGATGATAAGTTTCGACTTTTAACAGAAGAGTCTGAAGCAGATTTATTGACATTCAAATTAAGAATGTTTTTGGCGTACAAAGGTACAAAATAGAAAAAAACACATAACGATGGTAGTCAAAGGAGGGAGACACGATTACTAAAATATACGTTTGGGGAAATGATCTCTCATTGCGGTAAAACAAAATCTATCTCTGAAATAAACAAAATGCATAATTTGACGATTTGGTGTTGAAAACCATAGGAACTGAACCGATACATTGTAACTTCCTAAATAAGCATTTTGGTGATCATTTTCATCTTAAATATTGAATATACTGACATCAATTGTCGGACGGGAGTTGCCATGATGTTTTGTGAAAGATTTTTTTATTCAGTATAATGATTAGAGTTGCCAATCTACAGTAAACTTCTAAATTCAATATAGGCGTAAGAATTTGCAAGTTTAATGAAGTATAACCCTTTAACTGATGTTGACTTGGGTATTAAATACAAATCAATCCAAGTTCAAATTTTATTCTGGAAGTCTTTCACGCTCACAGAGTCAAAACCAACATAATGACATAAAATTAGTTCTTGTACACTGATGATGTCTTCAAGTTCGTAAGCATGACCGATATGTTCCTTGACATTTATTCCACGCTTTATAAAGAATTTATTTGACATATTTGCAAACATTGTTTGATGAAAGTTAAATACAATAACACTATTATCTATGGAAACGTATATGGTACACCCTGATTATGTCATTTCATGCGAAGATGTGTGCTTGTGGGACGACATGATCACACCAAGTTATCATAAAATATAAAGAATGATACGATAATTTGATCATGACGTAATAAAAGAACTCGATTTGTCGTCTTCATCGGGCCATTACTGAATAACAGAAGTCGACGTGTCGTCTTAAAATAAAACGACATAAATACATAATAACGTAATTTGTAAAAACTGCTATGTTGACCATGCTCGTTGTTTTAGGCTTTATGACTTGCTAAAGGTCGACATATTGACCCCCAAATTCCAGAGTTATTGCCCCTGAATAACTCCAAAACTGACCCTTGTTAGCTTTTGACCTGTCTATCCAAATAATTATTATAGAAAGAATGAATAAAAAGGCGAAATATGCATATCAGGAATCGCCACATTCAGAAAAACAGCCTCCCCACACAGTCAAGAAGAAGAGAGGGAGAGAGCATGGTTAATAAAATGATCAGTTTCAAAAGAGACACCACTAACAATTAACAAAAATGAGAACCCGAGGGGTTACCGCCTTGGAACGGTCAGTGGCAAATCAAATTGCCACTGGGGGTTTAAACCAGGTTACCAAAATGTTAAAAGGATGAAAACTTGTGCACCTCCTATTTTGCAAGGGCCATTACTCTCAATTACTCAGTTATTAATAGCCAAATTTGCTTGTAAGTGGCATATCCAAAAACCAATTATAAATTGAATCATGGAACCTTCACCAAAATATTTATCAGGATGTGAAAGTTTGCACCTCCTATTTTGAAAGGGCTATTATTCGCAAATTACTCGTTTATTGCCCCTGATATAGCCAAACAATGATGAAAATTGGCTTGTGACCTGCCTTGCCTAATGTTTCCCAGGATGAGACGTGTGCACCATTTATTTTGTAATGACCATAGCTCACAAATCAGCCATTAATATTTGTAGCACTGTCGTACATACTCTATTAGATATTCATAATCATTGGTCTACTTGTACACATTCATGATGTCAATGCAAAAGTTGAACATGTCTTTTTAGCCAACCTTCAGATGGTGGGCTTATCAACCTTCGTCCGTGGTCTGTCCGTCCGTTAACAATATTTTGCCCCCGCTACTAGTCAGAAAGTACAGGTTGTGTTTTAACCAATTTTGCTCAAATTGTGCCCCTGGTTCCGTAGTTTGTCCTATCCAAAACTGGATCACCTAGGGTCAAAAGGAAGGATTTTTGTCAACATGCTTACTAGAACTAGGTAAGTCATGGAAGATCGATGTACAAATTATGTGAATAAGATGACATAGTATACGTCGACATGACATATTGTAAAATAATGTTGCACTAACTTATGTCAGAAAGATTAGTTTACGTAGACAACCGGTACAGTTAAATTTCTTTTGTTATCATGACAAGTCGACTTACCTTAAGTCGATTTAATCATATCATTAGGGTGTACCATATACGTTTCCATAATTATCTAATTTTCTGTAGACTTAGCAAGGGTTTGTCAAGATGATATGGGTGGCGTCAGTGGAAAATTCGGAGAGTTACTGACGTATTAAAGTTGAGCAGACAACATTATTATTATGCATTTTACATTTACAACAACATTATGTTGCCAACATAGGTGAACATATCTCCGATTAGTTATGAAAATGATAATTGTAAGTGCTTTTCAAATATTGTTTTAAAATGTCGATAAATATGTCCGAAGACGCATTTTCCCTTGATGTGCCCCGCATAAATACAGATATATATGGAAACGTATATGGTACACCCTGATGTTATGATTAAATCGACTTAAGGTTAGTCGACTTGTCATGATAACAAAAGAAAATTAACTGTACCGGTTTTCTACGTAAACTTATCTTTCTGACATAAGTTAGTGCAACATTATTTGAAAATATGTCATGTCGACGTATGCTATGCCATCTTATCCACATAATTTGTACATCGATCTTCCATGACTTACCTAGTTCTAGTAAGCATGTTGACAAAAAGCCTTCCTTTTGACCCTAGGTGATCCAGTTTTGGATAGGACAAACTACGGCAGAGGGGCACAATTTGAGCAAAATTGGTTAAAACCCAACCTGTAGTTTCTGACTAATAGCGGGGGCAAAATATTGTTAACGGACGGACAGACCACGGACGAATGTTGATAAGCCCGCCATCTGAATGTGGGCTAAAAAGACATGTTCAACTTTTGCATAGAAATCATGAATGTGTACAAGTAGACCAATGATTATGAATATCTAATGGAGTATGTACGACAGTGCTGCAAATAATAATGGCTGAATTGTGAGCTATGGTCATTAAAAATAGGTGATGCAGACGTCTCATCCTGGAAAACATTTTGGTAAAGGTTCAAATATTCTATCTGTAATAATTATTTGGCAAGGCAAGTCACAGGCCAATTGTCATCATTGTTTGGCTATTTCAGGGGCAATAAACGAGTAATTTGCGAATAATAGCCCTTTCAAAATAGTAGGTGCACAGTGTCACTATCACATCCTGATAAATATTTTGGTGAAGATTCCATGATTCTATTTATAATAGGTTTTTGGATATGCAACTTACAAGCAAATTTTCATCAGTTAGGCTATTTTTGGGTCAATAACTGAGTAATTGAGAGTAATGGCCCTTGCAAAATAGGAGGTGCACAAGTTTACATCCTTTTAACATTTTGGTGAATGTTTATTCATTCTTTCTGTAATAATTATTTGGCTAGACAGGTTAAAAGCTAACAAGGTTCAGTTTTGGAGTTATTCAGGGGCCATGACTCTGGAATTTATGGGTCTTTATGTCGCCTTTAGCAAGTCGTAAAGCCGTAAACAACGAGCATAGTCAAAAAAGCAGTTTTTTCAAAGTACGTTATTATGTAGTTATGTCGCATTATTTTAAGACGACAAGTCGACTTATGTTATTCAGCAATGACTAGATTAAGACGACAAAGGGAGTTCTGTTATTGCGCCATGATCCAATTATCATATCATTCTTTATATTTTTTTGAAAACTTGGTGTGATCATGTCGTCCTACAAGCACACATCTTCGCATGAAACGACATCATCACAGTGTACCATATACGTGTCCATAGATATATGATGTGAAAGAAATGTTGTTCTTTTCTAGACGCATACTATATGTTATGTGGAGGTGTATACAAGTTCGCGTGTTGTGGTATAATAAACAGATGGGAGTACTATGCAGAGATAGCTGGTCAAGAGGTAGAGCTCATTGTATGGCGACCCACAGGAGTCGGATCGCAATATACTATTGCATTTACTTACAAACATACCGCCGCAGTCAGTAAGTAAAAGTTCATTCTTCTGTACCCACTCACCTAACCGGCGAAAAAGCAATTTTTTTCAGGAACGATTTTATTCAACATGGATGTTTTCTACATATCACATTTAGTACATATATTTATGGAAAACATTTTATTCATTACTGGGAACGTATATTTATAGTATTTGTATTTCTTAAAGTTTGTTTTTTTAAATTTAATTTTAGTAATAACTCAACACCATATTGTTGTTGGATATAATGATCAGCTTTCGTAATAATATGGTCCTTTTACTAAATTGATATGACCGTAAGTATTGCGAGTGGATGCAAATGCTTGTTTTAACTTATGTTTATTTTAAGTTATTATCTATTTTCAATTCATACAACTTATTTATCACAAAAGTATATATAATAACATCGTCTAGTATTTTTTGAAAACTACACAACTTCATAAAAGAACTCCTTCACATACATGTATATGTTAAGCTAACTTTTAAAGCCACCGAAAACAACAAATATGACAATACTGCAGGCTCGGTTTGATAGACTTTTTGCATTACCCCACCAAGGAGCATGTTTGCATGATTGTATATACCCATTTTATTTCAGCGAAACAGCAGACGTTTACACCAACAGGAAATTACATAGTTAAGCCTGGTGATTGTCTTGGATGGTAAATACATGTACACATATTTTTATTATGGCAAATATTTATGTCTTTTAGTAAAATTAACTTTAATTGCATCATTTTTAGATTTATACTAGTAAAAATTGCGCAGGGTTATGGGTCTTGTTGGTTATGATGTAGATTTTGATGGTGAAAATATATTTCAAGTTTCAGTGCAAAATCTCAAGTAGTTTTAAAGTTATGGGCAAAATGCATATTTTGCTTAACACAGGGACATCACTTGAAATATATTGACAGCAGAATTATGGGTCTTGTTGGTAATGATGTAGAATTTGATGGTGAATATATATTCCAAGTTTTAAGTTGATATCTCAAGTAGTTATGGACCAAAGTGCATATTTTCCTTAACGCAAAATTTAAGTGAAAAACGGGCATAACTTGAAAAATATTTGTAGCAGAGTTATGGGTGTTGTTGGTAATGATGTACAATTTGATGGTGAATATATATTCCAAGTTTCAAGTTGATATCGTAAGTAGTTTTCAAGTTATGGACCAAAGCTCATTTTTTGTTTAACGCACGCCGACGGGGACGCCGACGCTGACACCGCGGCGAGTAGGATAGCTCCCCTATTCTTCGAATAGTCGAGCTAAAAATGAGATGAAAACTTTGCCACTGAGCGTTCCAATGCAGATACCCCAATGGTTCTCATTTTCGTTATTTGTTGGTGATGTCTATTTTGAAATTGATCATTTAGCGAACTTGCTCTCTTTTCCTATTTACTTTTTATACCCCCAGTGGCAATTTGATTTGCCACTGACCGTTCCAAGGCGGTAACCCCTCGGGTTCTCATTTTTGTTAATTGTTAGTGGTGTCTCTTTTGAAACTGATCATTTTATTAACCATGCTCTCTCCCTCTCTTCTTCTTGACTGTGTGGGGAGGCTGTTTTTTTCTGAATGTGGCGATTCCTGATATGCATATTTCACCTTTTTTGGATGTGTGTAGAGGCTTTGATCTATATGTGACAATTCCTTATATGTATATTTCACCTTTTATAAAGAAATTAAAGACCTTTCTAATTGTGCGAACTATTTGTTTTTGGAAATCACGAAAAATGTATTCACACAGGCATTCTGCAGCAGCTGAAGTGGTTGGTTACAAGACGGGTGGAAAAGGTCAACAAGCCTCATACCTACTGTCAGGTTCCGTGAATGTTGCCGGGACAACAGACTGGTTAACTGCTACTTCCATTGGGCCAGGCAATGCTGAGTGGGGTATCTACGCTAGGACTACGGCACGTGAGTCTCATAAAGATAAATACAAGTAATCTTAACTTAAGATAGTTATTTATGAATTCTTTTTATCATTTGAAAACCGAACCTCACTGCAAATTAGACGAAACTGATAAAGATAGGAAATATAAAATATAAACGCATCAGACTGACGTGTTTTCTTAAAAATATAAAATCCCCGATTGATGACTGAAAACCTATTCACACTCTACCGAAAACAAATAAAAAAACAAACAATAATATTTAAACTTCAACTTCGTCTCCTACGATAAAGTCTGATCTAGCGAATCATAATATTTCATGTTACGCAGTGTTACGTATTTCTTTAAGAGGCGTGGCTACACGGTAAAACCGTTCACAATTAACATTGATGTCGACGAGCACGCGTGTTTTGCCATGAGTTGCTGTGATAAATCATGCCGTCATTCACTTTGTCGAGACTATCATGCTATCACAAAGACTTATGATAAAAAATTTATTAATGAGAATATTTATGTGCGTAAATAAGAGCGTAAATATAAGAATTGATTCGAAATTTGATGGTTTTCATTTAGGTATGGAAAACAATTGGCTCATTTAAAGAACACGTGATTTCCATTCCAAAATGGAAACTATCAGATTTCGATTAAATCCAAACTGAGCCTTCTCAAAAATCAAGCTGTTAACAAAATTAATAATTCGGAGAAATAAAAAAATCATAAAAAGTTTTTTTTAATGGCTAACATTTATCATTCGAACTGTTGTTGTTGTGAAACAATGTGATATATTCTTTCTAGTTTTTGCTCGATCTAATTAATAAGATTTTAAGAAACCAAATTTGTTTTCATTGGACATGTACTTTTTTCTGCTTTATTGTTACTTTCAGTAATTATAAACAAGAAATATCTTTAAAAAAGATAAACGGCGTTGATGGAAAAGATTTATATATACATGTATATAAGAAAGAAAGAAATACAGAGAGGCGAAGCAGACACAGTTTAGTTATTTTATTTTATTTGTTATAGCTGTCGACGAACCCTCCCAGCCTTCTTAGTATGAATTAGAGATTAAGCGACCGAATCATGACAACTCATAAATTTATTGAAAGTGTCTTTCAAAAAAATGTTGAAGCTGTTGCAACAATTTCATACAGTGATAACAAGTCGATTAAAGATACTGAAGCAAAATATTCAGTTTCAATAAAATACCTCGTGTAGAGTGAGAATTCAAGATGAATAAATGTCCTGAAATTTAATAAATATAAATAATAACAGCCTGTTACAAGAGCGAAATCTACAAACTTTTACGTATATAAACTTAAAAAAAAAGTGTCCGTCCTGAGTATTGAACCCGGGGCCTCCGCTTGAGAGGCGAGAGTGTTAGCCACTACACTACAAATGTACAATAAACTTGTATTTCATACTTGAAATTAACAATCAGTATCAAAGGAACTAGAAAGGAACCAGTAAGAACTAGGAATATCTACAGAAAGGAACCAGTAAGAACTAGGAATATCTACACTTCTCTTTCGTTTTATACTGTGTATTGTATGCAAATGTTTACCTGACACCCAAGAATATTCCATATAATATTGTATTTAAGCCATCAATATTGACTTAACTGGTTACTTAAATCGTAAATATGTTTTTCCTCCAATACAACGCCCACTAACAACCAATCGAATTAATCTATTTGATTTTTCCGCTGCATAATAATAAAAATCCCACCAGATACCTCTCCACCCTGCTAGATGCCTCTCTGGTGTAAATAGCTACCAATCGAAATAGTTTATTTCATTTTCCCTCTGCATAATAAGAGAGTACGAAGATTATTTACAACATTTCATTGGTCGAAAAACTAGGTCAAAAGTGAGCTTAGACAGCTAACGCCGAAAAAAACCCACAAAACTGAATTGTATTGTTTTTGTATCATATACCAAGACTTTGCTCATATTATTTCAGCTTCAACACCGACTTTTCCTGCACAAACGACGTCTTACTCTACGTCAGAAACCACTGGTCTTTCTGTATCTGTTGCCTCGGTAACGTTTTCTGACGCAGATAAAGCTGACAAGTTGACGTTGACTCTAACGTCATCTTCGCCGTCAGGTTTCTTTGTGTTGGTTGATAACGGCGACGGAACTGGTAGTTATTTTTTCCAATTATAAAATCCAATAATATTTAAGTCATTAGTAATTTTTGTTGACGGTTAATTAAATGTGAGGGATTAGGCACGATAAGGCAAGAATAGTACATTGTAACTGTTAAACAGCTGTAACTGTATTGACTGAAGTGTTTAGGTCTGACTGCTTAATCAGCAAGTGTTTATAGATTTTAGGGGTTTTTTTTTTCAAGTTAGTATACGTTTGAGACAATAAAAATCCATATTCACACGTATTTATTAGCTGTACCTTTCCCTTTTAAATGATAAGTAGTTGGTCATAAAAATATTAACTAGTATGACGAGCACACTTTGAAACAAATTACTTTGTTGCAATTAATTGTGCAAAGACATTCCAGCAGATTATTTCTTACACTGGTATCGAACCATATTGTTAAAGAATACACAATCATATCATGTAAAAGTAAATAGACAAAAACATGTACTTTGAAAGGCAACGGTCAAGATAAAAAATCAAAATTTTGCAAGACCGATTTCATTTACCCCCTTCATGAGCAGTATTGCATATCACTCTCCGCGCAGCCTAGCTACGGGTTAGACAAATGTAAGCGCATCTCAATATTTACAAAGATATACGTTTCATGCTTAACTGCCTTCAAAGGGAGTATTTTATGACAGCATTAGTGCGGTCTATCAAATTTCTTGTTGTTTTTTTACACTGCTGTTCTGGCAAAGATTTAATTTCGGCATCTTAACCAATTTCTTACTAGGAGCCACTTATGCATTCAGTCAGGAGTAACTGGTAAAAGCAAAGGAACTTCATAATTTGATTATGTTCAAAATGTCAGACAATAGAGACTCTTATTATTAAAGACAGAGCTTTCAGCTCTGTTAAAAATTTGACCTGCCAGCTAGATTGACCGAATGTACTTTGATGTCAAAACTAAAAAAAAAAACTTTTGTCAACCATCAAAATTTCCCCCCAAAGTTTTGTTGACTTTACAAAGCGCTTAGCTAAGCTTGATGTGCTACAACACTGTGGATACCCTACTTTCTCCTTGGCGGCAAGTACGTTGTAAACGCGTCTTTGAATTGTCATGACTTTGTGTAAGCAAATATATCGTTACAGTATTACTCGTACTTGTTTAGAAATCTCTGTAAAATGATTGTGTGTGAGGTGTTTTGCAATAAAGCAAAATGTGTTTCTTTGTTCTGTCAGTGATAATTGTAACCCTCTTTCACCTTTTAACAAACCAACTTATAAAGTACAGCTGTACAACGCGCGACTCTAGGACTCTGAATATGATTTAGGCTGAAAGCACTATCTCGCTGGCCGATCATAGAATTAAAGCTGAATTGAGTTAACTTACACGGAAAAGCGTCACTTTCAGGAACAATAAAGACTCATGCCACAACGGCCTTAACGACTGGTTCTGGACAAACAGTCACTATGAACTTCCTAGCAACTGACCTTTGTGGTTTGAAGGTCACAGGGTCCATTACTATTAAAATAGTAAATGATGTAAGTACGAACTTATTATCAATAAACAGAGCGATAACCTCATCACTTAAGATATTTTATTTTTGTTTTTCCTTTGATTTTTCTTTTGCAAAAATAGCTAAGCTCTCAGCCATTTCATAAATTTAGTAGATTTTTTAAAAATATCTTTTAATCGGCTATTTGGTGGTACTTGTAATTATCAACAGAAACCGAGCATGGAACGAACCGTCCGATGCGTCAAATGCAAACACATGCATGTAAGTTATTTGACATTTCATATTCATAAGAAACTAAACATGTGTTTACATTAAATATTCCTATGAACTTTTAGCTTTAAAATTATTTTTCAGCCGCCAAAACTACTCAATCTACCGGTATCAACTGACGTAGGTGAAGATATGTTGGTGCAGACGACAATCGCTACGTTCACGTGCTCAGATTCCTCTGGAAGTGTTGCAGTGTCCAGCACTGAAATTCCTTCTAATGCACCCAAGGCACCCTTCTTTTTTACCAAACTTGTATCCGGAAATGGTAAATAGTATTGTTTACACATTGAAATGATAAATTGCAAGCACTGATCTACAAGTTGATTACAAAACTTACTTTGAACATCGGTTCGAATAATAAATATCTGCATTTCACTTATGCGCAATAATATAAAGTAATGGATGAATGGACAGGAATGGGAGCGCTTCTTTGTTTAAAATAATGCATGGATTAATCAACAGCACAAAAATAAATACACGTTACATGACATATGATTCTGATATACGTCAAATTCAAACAACCCCTTAAATTTAAGCATTAAATTTTATCAATAGACAAATATAACATAATTTTCCGCATTTTTTTACTTGTAACAATTCATCTGCTGCAATAAGATTACTTCATATTTTTAGTATATGCCGTGGTTGCTCGAGCCCAAACTAATACTGCCCAAGGAACTTTTAACTACAACACACAGAGGTTTTACGACATCACAGTTTCCTGTACCGACAGCATAGACACTGTTACTAAGGTCATCAGGGCTGACCTCGTGCCCAATACTCCGCCAGTCATCACAAATTTGCCTGGTTAGCCATCTCGAATTTTTTCTTATTGACACTGTTGTTGGTGTCATCCTTATACTACACCCCTGATCCATCTACGGTTAATTATCTTTCAAAAATATTTGACTTTGAAATGGAACATTTCGTTATTTCTCAAGTTCTCAAACTGAATTTTTTATATACTGTTAAATTGAGTTTGTTCATAAATCACAACACAAAATCATTGTGCTTTTAGGATTTAGGACCCTGGAAAATAATAATTATTGATTACCCCCAATCACATGCTTCCTACAGCAGTTGAACAAATCCGTTTCCTATCCCGACTAAAACGAATTGTATAAATGAGCTAAATAAAAAAATTAATGGTACTAAAATAGTAAATTTTTAAGTACTGTTGTTTAATATATCAAACAAGAAAGAAACGTTTTATTTGCATAAAACTAACTCTCTTACCGTTGTTTTCTTATTTAAGCTGGTACAACTATAAGTGTCCCTCAGATAACAGGTGTGGGCAGTGTGGTATTCACGGTTAGTTTTACTGACGCCGACGGCGATACCGTCAAATTGTCGCAGACTAGCGATCCAGTGAAAAGTCCATTCCTGATTTTGGACTGTAAGAAAATTTAATTAAATCTATGGCTTTTCGACTCTTAACGTTTATGTTTTAATAAAAAGCGTTTCATAATAGACCATTTTTACTTAATTAAAACTCGTCATGAGTATTCAATAATTATAAGAAATTAAGTGTCTCATAAGAACTTTGAAATCAAACTTGAACAAATTCACTAGTATTTTGGAAACATTTTAAGCAGTTTCACTTTTTCTAAGAAAAACATTATTTATATAACATTAAGCTGGTGAAGTTCAAGTGAAAGAGTCCATCGAGACCTACACGGACGTTGGATTTGACTTATTTATAACGCCTGCAGACGGCAAGAACGCTGGTATACAACGGACGCTTACAATTAAAATTACAGGTAATTAAACAATTAAACGTAAATGTAGATGTGGTTTTTACACACATGTCAATACTAGTAAATTTTCTTTCACTTGTTCATATTTAAAATATGCAAAATATTTCAACAAAACAAAGCCTTCCTCAAAAATTTTTCCTGTTTTTGGGTCAGCTCTGATTTTTTTCCAGAAAGAATGAAACAAAAGCATGTTGGTTCTTTTCTCAGGTATCAACGACAGACCGAAATATACAAATCTGGATAACAGTGTAGTTGTGACCGAAAACACGGCAATCGGAACAACTACCTTCACGGTATCTTACACGGACGCTGATACAGCAGACACACATACGTTCTTTATGACCAGTACGAACAGTGGAACATCATACTTTGACTTAAGTGCGGGTATGTGTATTTAATAGCGACCTCTAGAAAGAAAATTCGACGAAAAGTATTGTTTGCCATCATAATCATGAAGTAAAAAGTTTTTTGCAAGTAAGCTTATATTTAGCTCGCGTGATTTAGAGGGGGGGGGGAGTCTTAACAAACAACCGAGTTTTCTAAACCTTTAAATTTTGGAAATTTTGATTGACTAATTAATCAGTTGCATATAAATCTACAAGAATCATAAAACTAAGGTACCGCCGTCAATATTTGGCAGTATATTTCAAATTAAAACTTAAAGCATTAATTTTTTTGTTGTCCGAAATTTGTCATTCTTATACTGGGTTCTTTTGTTATGCTTTTCTGTGAAATTTACTCGTATAACTCTTACATGTATACATGTAATTATCCATCTTAATGCGCAATTCTTGGCTGTTCGCGTTTGAAATGTAATAAAACTGTTGATATGCATTTTACGAATTTTCTCTAATTGTGCTTGATCTTGTATTTCTTTACGTTGAAGCTGGTGTGATCACCACTAAAGCAGCGATCAACTACGAGGCATTGCCCGTGAAGATATTTCCATTTACAATTGTTATATCGGACGGTCGAGCTAGTGCTACCGGAACATTAACCATTACAATTAGCGACGTCAACGAGCCACTAACTTGGAATTCTGCTACTTACAGAATTGATGTGGCGGAACAAACAGTAAGAAATACAATAGTGTTTGATGTAATCAGGCGCCGTATGATTTTTCAACTTAGTTGTTAATGTCTGTTAATCACTGTTAATGTCTTGTGGTCGATGAATGAATCAACTCCAACGTACGAAACCGTTTTTTTTTTGTTAGAAATATTACATTCATTTTCAAGAATTGCTCATAAGAATTTATGAATTCTGTTTAATAATATATCGATAACAACAAAACTTAAGTCTTCTTACAAATCAGCTGTAAGAAATCAAATGATCGATAAAAGTCTCTGCAAAAAGACTAAGTCAAAGACAAGTTTTTCATGTAGAAATAAAGAGGTTTAAACGTCTGTTTGTGATGAACATTTCAATAAGTATATATGGATCATATGACCCTATGACCAAACCGGATCATATGACCCTATGACAAAACCGGATCATATGACCCTATGACCGAACCGGATCATATGACCCTATGAACAAACTGGATCATATGACCCTATGAACAAACCGGATCATATGACCCTATGAACAAACCGGATCATATGACCCTATGAACAAACCGGATCATATGACCCTATGAACAAACCGGATCATATGACCCTATGACCAAACCGGATCATATGACCCTATGAACAAACCGGATCATATGACCCTATGACCAAACCGGATCATATGACCCTATGAACAAACCGGATCATATTACCCTATGAACAAACCGGATCATATGACTCTATTACCACACCTGATCATATGACCCTATGACCAAACCGGATCATATGACCCTATGACCAAACCGGATCATATGACCCTATGACCAAACCGGATCATATGACCCTATGACCAAACCGGATCATATGACCCTATGACCAAACCGGATCATATGACCCTTTGACCAAACCGGATCATATGACCCTATGACCAAACCGGATCATATGACCCTATGACCAAACCCTCCAGTTGAGTCATTTATTTACTGTAAACGGTTTGTTATATAACCATTGCATTACAGTCGGCATCTACATAAAGACTAATATTATTTCGCCGCAGACTTGCATAAATTATACGTTTTTATTGGCCGTATAATGATAATTTAACACTTTTTACATGTTTATTGCAAATTGATACATAAATCATAATTTGTTAATTTACATAAATCAGCTTTGCGTTTTTCTGATACCTTGTATAGGGTATTCGGTCAGTTTTTTTTTAATATTGTATGCTCTATTGATGCTCTTATGTTTGTTTATTTAAAACACGCGGGGGTTTTCACATCATGTTATTTAGCAATTAAATTCTATATGCATCCATGACATTTTCAGGAAAATTCTGAGTTGCAACCATAAAAGAATTGCTTTAATATTGTGAGCCAGAAGTTACTTTTTTCCAAAACATTTATATAAACATACTAGTACATGAAACGTCACAAAATATGATTGAATTATTACCATACAGGCTGTTGAAACAACGCTGACCGACCCTGGATTCGCGACTACAGATCCGGACACCGGCGATACTAAAACATGCGAAATGGACTGCGGGGCGAAAAACGGGTATGCATTTATGCATTCTTTGTATTCAATTTGGCAGATGTGTTGTAAATTTAAAAAGTGCTCTTCTGGTTTTTAAAGTATTTACAGCTAGATGACAAAAGATGATTAAAGAAACAATAGGAGCTATTGATAAAAGAACAGGAAACTAAATAAATGGTTAAACCCTCGTCGTTTCTCGAACTGTTCTTTAGACGACCGCATTTTACGCCTAATAGTCATATATTCTACATTTAAGGTCCAGTACAAGTAATGTGTGTTACTTTGAAGAACATAGCAAATGCAAAAAATTTTTTATTTACAAATTTGCAGATACTTTGCAATGGACACAGCCTGCAAAGTACGAGTGTCGTCCTCTTACAGTCTGGACGCTGGCTTGCCCAATACAGTAACGTGTACAGTGATGGCTGTAGATAAAGGAGACCACACTGCCACTACAACACTCATCATCAACATCCGTAAGCACCTGCTTATTCCGTGCATAGAGCAATAAATTGTTATTCCAAATGCTTTCCCAATGCAGTAATATATACTTTATTCCAGAAAGAAAATGATCTTATCTAAGTTTTGATCCAAAATATTTAGGCAATAAGAAAGCAGTTAATGAATAGTAACCTCAAACAAAGTGCGCACTTTCTTTAGGGAAAAAAAACTGATTGCAATATCCTAGTGTAAAATTTTAATAAATAATCGAATACGTAAAGCAAGACCTATCAATATTCAGTTAATGTTGAATAGAAAGGCTACATGATTAATTTGACCAAAATCATCGGCATCAACGATAAAGAAAAAAGGACTGCTGATTTTCAGTGTGCGTTAAACGTTAATTTGATGGACCCACGTGGGATTCAGACTAGGCGTTCGGGTACCTCCTACTTTATATACAATCATTTGGTATTTTTTAACTAAAAGGCTTTAGCTGGAAAACGGAAGGTCCTCCGGAATGTTTTCTTATATATCTTATGTTTTCAGTAAAAAGGTAATCTCCCTCAATGAGTTAAAGTTTTGCCTACTTTGTATCGCCCGTATTTAAAAACAAGTTTTTTGAAGATTTAGTGTCGTCTGAACGCATATAAATGTCATATTCCATTGATGCCTATTTCATTAGTTTTCCGAAATCAAATCAAATTCAGTGCCCAAGGTTATAAAACTGAGCATGGAAACCAGTCTCAAATCTCAGCCAATCAGATGCTTGAGATTTGAGACTGGTTTCCAATCTCAGCTTTATAACCTTCAACCCTGATAAAATGACGTGTATCTTTGTTTTATTACTGCATGCAAAGTATCAGTTAAAATTAAAATAATCTAATGTTACCATATTTCCAAAGTTTAATTTACTTTATTATTCAAAAGAACTGAAACATACTGTTAGATCAGTGTATATACTTCTTTCATCTTGCTTACAGTGGATGCGGACAACTACAAACCAGTTTTCAGCACAGCAACCTATCCGTTCACAGTATCTGCACAAGCTAATGCCAATACAGCAATAGGAACAGTAACTGCAACCGATTCGGACAGTGGCACATTCGGACAATTCAGTTATAGTCTCGATCAAACTAGTCTCCCAGGAAACTACTTTAAGGTAATAGTGTGTTTTTCTTCCATGAAATTCTTTGGAACAATAAAGAATTAACAATGTATTAACACTTTAAAATATGTTGTAACATCATAATACCATCATATCCCGATACATATCTTTTATAAAATATCTCGTACATGTTTGTGTTTCCTTTTTTTCAGATTGACTCGTCTGGCCAGATATCCACACAAGTTTATATGCCGGATATTTGTAATTGCTCAGACATTACGTTCGTGATACCTGTACTTGCGACTGACACAGGTGGCTTAGTCGGTAGGGCCACAGTTTATATCACAGTGTTGGCTGTCACCACAACAACCGCACGAACGACTACCGACAGGTCAGTTTTATGGCATAATACTACTTGAAGAGTACGAAACCTGTACCCAACGTTCTCTAGATC
This sequence comes from Corbicula japonica, assembly GCA_038501625.1. NCBI lineage: Eukaryota > Metazoa > Mollusca > Bivalvia > Venerida > Cyrenidae > Corbicula > Corbicula japonica. The sequence continues at coordinate 120,987 of JAZAYU010000231.1, read as the reverse complement.
TCCATTTACAGACTGGAATAACTATAAAATCATTGACAAGTTCAATTATAAACAACGATTGGTATTTTTCTTAAGACAACAAGCACAAATAATACTTCTGGTTTAGTATATGTTCTCTTCATTTTGAAGCTATTTTTAAAGTTAGGAAAGTAAGTGCTCGTTAGATCCCCCATTTACTCACTGACGAGCAGAAACGTTCAAGGGTTCAAATTGCTAAAAACTGCTGAAGAAGTAGTTATCTGGTCTGAAGGTTATAAAGCAGAGCATGGAAACCAGTCTCAAATCTCAAGCATCTGATTGGCTGCAATGGCGACCAATTGCCATTTCAGCCAATCAGATGCTTGAGATTTGAAACTGGTTTCCATGCTCAGTTTTATAACCTTGGGCACTGATACTCTCATAACTAGTGATGAGACACATGATCACTTTTATGAGCCTTCAAAAGAAATAGACATCATAATAAATATGGAGTTCTAAACGAATGCTGACAGCAATGATGTTATACGCAATTTTCTTTAGAAATAGTGGACCCTATCATACACATTACTGTTTCTAAAGGTAGAGATGTGTCTGTAAGCCTGTAATAAATATGATCTTACCTAATGAAGTTCAAACGTCAAAAAATACGTAAATGCTCTAGGACTGCAGCATGCCCATTTGTTACATGATTATACCCCAGCCCACAAACCATCAACTGTTTTTTTTTTCCGGACTAGTGTTTGAATTCGGAAAAGTAAATATTCTACCACATCCTCCATACTCTCTTGTAGAACATATAAGCGAAGAAATGTTCTGAAATCTGCAGTTCAACAGTTTCTGAAAAGTGAACCCAAAACAGATTATGAAAAATGTTTCAAAAGTTGTATTAAAGATTGAAACACTGTTGTAATTTTATATTTTGAATAACAAGACGACATGTTATTAAATTTAGATCAGCGTTTCTGCGAAACCAGATCATTTGATAAACTCTGACACTTTGTCTTTCTGACTCAGTCATGCTTGCTCTTCTTCATACTATAATCTGATTTTTTTCACTAAGCCGCGAGTGTTCTCCTGTATGTGCACATATAAAGACTTATCCATACAATAGGTCATTCACTTAAATATTCCAGACAAAGCTTATAATCATGCTAAAGTTAAACCGATAATTTACAAGGTGTCATAACAGTGTTGATGTTCGAACCGAAAGGCCACTGCTCAATCAATGGTCAGAGTGTGATAGGTGATTGTTTCGATATGCGTGAAAGCAAAAAAGCACGTTAAATAAACAAGTACAATTAAAAATAAAAAAACAGTAAAGGGTTAATTTTCACTTTTGTGATATGCATGATTTTTTTTCTCAGTTCCCTTCGTAGAATTCCATTCTGTTTAGTTCCGCCCATCGTTTTCTCATTTAAGACAAACCTAATCTTTTATCTGGGGACCATACGCCGCTGAGCATGGAATGGTATGAAGCTGAAAATGTCGAAATGATAAGGTTTGACGCTATATGCGCACCATCGTTTGAGACGGTTCGAAATAGTCGGCTTTCAAAACAAGATATTGTAGAGAAGGACAGAATACGTTTTGAAAGCGAATGTATCTAAATATTTTGTTGTTTTAAACAACATTTTGAGAATTAGTTTTGCCAGTGACCGTTCCAAGGCGGTATCCCAAAAGGTTCTCTTTTTCGTTAATTGTTTGTGGCGTATAATTTAAATTGACATACTTAAAACAAATATGCTCTCTCTTCCTCTTTTCTTTTTCGCTGCGTGGGGAGGCTTTTCTTTTTGAGTGTGGCGATTCCTAATTTGCATATTTCACTTTTTAAAGATATTAGTTTCGTCTTCTGATTTCAGATATAAAACCTTCTTTGAAGACACAAAGAACATAGTTTGGTTCTCATTGTTGATGGGAGTTCTGGCTGTAACCTCAGTTGTAACTGTCTTTGTTTGCTTCAAATATGTGTGTAAGGGCCCAGGTCTATGCACAAATCCATTTGGTGCTCGGAGGTAACGTCTGTCTCTTGCTTTTAGAAGAAAAGCAGTTATATTTCGACAGCTTTGTGCAAATATCAGGCATTGATTTATTAAAACTGCATTGTCTCAACAAAATAACTTGTTATTTCACAAACAAAAATGCAATGCTTTATTACACTTGCCATGCATCTCCTTAATATATTTGGTTATTCAGTAAAACAATGAATAATCATTTAACATGTTCTGATTCTTCATATTCAAAGGAAAACACTTACAGAATAAAAAGTTCAAATTGTTTACAAACGCAATTTATTTGGGGAAACAGTTATTAAGACTTAAAACTTACGAATGATACTGATCACTATAATTCATTAATTGTGTTCATATCTTTTTTCATTTTCAAGGTTTGATTGGCGTCTTAGGCAATTTGACAGGGAGCTGAGAGACCCTCCGAGGAGGATCGAACCAGAATACTTCCAACCAAAACCCAAACCAACGGAATCTGGTAATAGTCATTTGTCATTTTTTCATCACGTCTTGATATGACTTAACGAAAATTTTTGTTCACATTAAATATCCACAATTATGAAAAGATGTCTTTCTTCATGAAAACAATCAATTGTTCTGTTTTAATTTGAACCAATATTGTTAAAAAGAGAAAAATTGATAAAAAATGCGAATTTTCTACTGCACCCTAGATCATTTAGTGTCTTTATATGTTTTAGACATCTAGAAGTAGAGGTATAGTATATGTGACAACCCCTACAAATAAACAAAACGTATGTGAATTACATTTCTTTAAGATATAATGCGTGACCGACTGCAAATTGTAAGATTTACTTTCTTCTTGTGCGATGTTCAGTCACGAAATTAACTTGTTTAACTTTCTCTTTTCAGTTCGAAAACCTCCACCTCCAAAAGGTACTTAAACATGAAATTTAATTATGTTAAAAAAAAACATTTCATTTCGTTAAAAACAAATGTTAAAAGAATAGCAGAACAGCTTCATTATAAGACCACGAAGAGCATTTCTTCATGAAAACAATCAATAATTCTGTTTTAATTTGAACCAATATGGTTAAAAAGCGTAAAGTTGAATTATCGAGATTTTCAGGAAGTCTTACCAATTTAGATTTTTTGATAACGGCAAATGATTATTATTATCGTCATCGTCGTCTTCATCATCATCATCATCATCATCATCATCATCATCATCATCATCACCACCACCAATACCATGTTTAAATTATTTCTTAGGTCTCTAGAAGAATGCTGACATCTAGTTGAAAACTATTGTTATACTTCAGGTTTCCAGATATGGCGAAGCGACCTTCTGTACAAATAACAACAACAACAACAACAACAACAGAAAACAAGCAGTTTTGATTAAAGGAATGTCATAAATTTCATCAAAGACATCATAGAAAAGGATTTATTAAAGGATATGGTGGTATTTAACGTGAAGATCACGATCATAAAACTAAAATGGTGTAATCAAGAATAAGTTAAACTTGTACTTTTCCGAAGGTTATCCTAAAGAATATAATGAACTGTTCACAATTGTTTGTATTATCGAGAAGTAGCAGGTCGTCAGGCAATTTTACCACCGTGAAGAAAGCTACGGATACGAACTGTTAGAGTGACTCGGTTTGAGAAACAATGTCAATTACCAAAATACGTTTTGCATGAACCTTATTATCGTAAAGCCATGCCAGTAATCATTGAATTTATTTTTCATGCTAAATTTGTTTTATGTTCCGGACAACAGAAAAGAGTTAAAGAAAGACTTTACAGATTTACAGAATTCTGGTAACATAATCGAAGGCAATAATAGATTCAAATGTGCAATAATAATAATAATGAACGTGATGCCCGTGGCTTTTCATTAAAAAAGAATACTAGTAATCAGGTCGTCTAAAACACAGCTTAAAATAAACAAGATTAAACATATTAGACTATTTGACATCAAAAAATATTAACAAACGTTTGTACAAATGTTGCGATACTAGCAAAATACTAAAAATATTTGTAACAATTATCAAACTAAAAACCTAGATATTAGTTTCATGCATTAATTGCTTCGTCAGATTCAATAATCTGAGGTATCATTTATCATGGATAAGTAGACAGTCAGGTAATACTATGTTTATACAGAAATTATTAACTTATTGTATATGCTGACAATTTTAAAATTTTCAACTGAGTAATTCTGAAGAATCAATATGGCGATATCAATTTTGTAAATGTTCTTTTGCTGATGAATTATATTAAAATTTGTCTTTTATGTCTAGTGACTGTCTAGTCATCTTTGCATTCTTTTTACTATGAGAGAAATGATTATTGTTTTTATTTATTTATATGTTTGTTTTTGGTATCATATATTAATTGAGTTTGAACATGACTGTTACGAAAGCAGAACCTTGATATAACTTTGTTATTAAAAATAAAACTGTTGCTGTTAACTGTGTTTGACGTCTTGAAAATAAGACATAGACCATTTATTTCCTTCTATTTTCAGTTTTATAATCTAAATTGTTGCCAAACACTGTCGAGTACAAAGGCGCCAACATGAAATATTAATATCCGCTGCATGAACAGCCGACAAAGAGAATCAGTTGTGTCGGCGCATTCCGGATGTTTTCTTCGTCTTTTAACCCAACCAAATCGCCCCACGCACCAGTGCGAAAACACGGCAAATCTGCTATTTGTCGTTCTTTGGTTATTTCATACTATCGAAATTTACGCCTCCCCCTAATACTAAAAGGCAAAGATCAACGAATATGTTTTAAAAGTCAACATTCGTGAAAAAATGGTGTACTATTTTAAAAGTAATGGGAGATCTATTGTTAATTTTTACAACAATGTTCAACATACTGTTAGGCGTATAAAAAGAAAAGGGCGACTTGGTGTTTTAGTCTTTCGTCGAAAATTAACGATAGAAGCAAAATAATAAAATAGCATACAACAAGAACAATTTAAACAAATAAGTAAAATGCACTAAGAAAGAAAATAACTACACTCGGTGCGGGCAGTATTATGCATTTCCATCACTGCCAATGAACAGGCTGATCAAACCAAGCTTGCAATAATTTCATTTAATTTTGTCGTGTTCGGTTGCTTTAAATGTTCTTTTTTTCAACTTTTGATTTTTAAGCATTCAGCGTTTTTTTACGACCCATAATTCCACGCCCACACCAACAATGCGAATTTATAAAAGATGTTAGATTAAAATGATATGAGAGATGATACAGAAGAAAGATATGGCATATTTTTCTAAATTCCTATTTATTCATTAAATTCTTACTATGCAAAGTGCACCTTAGCGGAGTTTTAACATTCTTGAAAAAACGTGAATATGCATCAGGAATAGCCACATCCAGAATACACTGCCTCCCAACACCGCGGAGTTCATGAGCTTATAAAATGATGAAAATCCGAAAACGAATAAACAAACAACAATTGAAAATGATAACCTGAGAGACAAGCGCCTTAGAACGGTCAGTTGCCCAATATTGATTATTTAGTGTAGACGAGTGAAAATCAAATCGAGATAAAGTGAGGAAATATGTATATTTTACAAAGTTTTCCCAAAAAAGGGATACAACTCTTGAGTTATTGCACCGACCTTGTGCACAAATAATATTGCGATCAAATACAGTTGTCTCCAAAAGGTAGGTACAGGCTAATAAAATTTGTTATCCAAAAAAACATTGAATGCAGAACCTTGAAGCTAATAAACTCGACCACAAAAACGCCTCTTGTATATTCTTTTAACATCATTCTCTAAATTGCTTTTCATGAGGAGATACAACCCGTGTGTTAAAAAAAAGGTGAAATATCAGGCATCGCCACACTTGGAAAATAGAGCCTCCCCACTCAGCCAAAAAGATTGCTAAGAATAAAAGAGAACATGGGTTTATAAATGACATACTTCAAATAAAACATCACAAACAATAACGAACAAGAGGACAAGAGGTGGTACCGCCTTGGGACCAGAGGGACATTTTTTCAGGCCCCTTTTCAGGGTAACCCCATTTATTTTGCAAAATTTATGTAATACAGTAGAATACAACATCAATACAATAAATTTAACAAACAATACAAATATATGAAAAGGATAACGGAAATTCGTTTTTAAACCAAAATCGACATAATTATGTAATTGTTTCATTGCATCGTTGCATGTTCATTTACAAAATTTGTATATTTCAACTAACATAATTGACAGCAGTTATATACTACAGATAAGTGTTCTAAAACATGAATACAACAGAAATTCACACATAGAGTAAACATACTTCATTCAAATAAACAACTTTTTGGTAAATGTTTATGCAATTTTATCATTACGCCGTCCAGTTAATTGAGCGTTATAATGAGTTCGGTTGACAAGGCATATAAACATAGAACAGATCTAAAATAAATTTTACTAAAATCGACTAACTAACAGATTCACCTTTTCCCATTTAATTAAGAATTCTTCGAGCTTGTTATTTCTTAAAGCTCTTTCTTTGTTTTTTTTTATTGATATTTCATATAGGACCGTGCACCATTGCACAGTATTTGAAGGAGCCTGTGGCGAATCTACATTTTGTTCTATATTGATTCTTTGGTAACGACACTTGTTTAATCATGCTAGCTGAAGATGATCCTGTATGATGGAACTCCGATGAATGTAATATTCAAAATAAGCGAATTCAAATGCAACAGACTGGAAAATGGCTGAAACATATTGATAAATCAGATATTACTCTATTCCGCCTTTTACATTTATTGAACTTCTACTTTTTGAAAATGAAGTGATGACAAGGTTTTTGCAGCTGCAAATGTTACTTTACTTTTTATAGGTCTTATAAACGATTGTAAAGCATACGAAAATCTATTTAAAATTGTAGTTAAAGCAATATATTATGCAGCCAAAACAGAATATAAATACAAAATATATATACAAATGTAAAACTAATTAATTTGATGGCTTTCTACGATTTTTTTATTTCTTTCATTTGTGGTTATGACAAACCCACAGTAAAACATCAAAAACCGTCAGCGGTCATCACAATTAATTTTCATTGATACAAAAACAATTTTTCTTTCAGTTATAAATAGCATTAAATTACACTTGTTGATCAAATTTTGAATAAAATTAAATTATAGTCCAATACTTCATTTTTTTAAATAACGACAAAGTACAATTTGTACACAGATGGTAATTTTGAACTATATAGATAACTCTATAAACATTAGCATGAACCTTCTTCATGTTTTGTGCAAAACGAAATATATAATTGATTTGAAACATATCAAGTCGAAATAACACCGACTCATTAGACCTATAGTACATACTATGTTTGAAAAGGTCATTAACTTTTATCCCATGAATTGCGATACCTTAAGTAGATCCATGTATGTTATTCAAACATACCTTACACAGCTCGTTTAATGGTGTGAGCTGATCTATACTGTGTATCAAAAAAAAGTAATATATGCATATCAGGAATCGCCACACTCAAAATACACAGCCTCCCCACGCAGCGAAAAAGAAGAGAGGAAGAGAGAGAGCGCATGTTTTATATACGTATGTCAATTAAAATAGGACGCCACAAACAATTAACGAAGAAGAGAACCTTTGGGGATACCGCCTTGGAACGGTCAGTGGCAAAAAAAATTGCCACTGGGGGTTTAAACCAGGTTCTAGGGTGCACCAACCTCACACTTGCCCCAACAGGTTCTCGTATCACAAAACAAGTACAAATTGTCTTGGTGAAATAACTCCAACCCACCAATCAGCTCAACAATGTTGCATGCAAAAGCATACAAACATATAAACATAAGAAATAATAATCAAGTGAAACAAAACTGCAACAGCTTCAGAATAAATACCACTTTAGATCAAAATTACCAAATATAAAATAACATTCCAAGTTTCAACTCTTACTGCATAATTATCTTACTACGTTCATTCGTAAAAATAAACAAATAACATAAAAAGAAAAAATAAGTCTACTTTATACCTATTTGACACCATCTGTACATAAATTAGCAACCCCCGACCCCCTCCCCCGTCCCCCATACAAAAGAACTGTACTTTTTAACGTTTTCCTAAGGATGTACATAATGTCTTACTTAAGTTAGCAAAAACTAACTTGAAATCTGAAATGATACCATCTTCCCAAGATTGAGCTTATTCTACAATATAACATGAAAATAATGTCTGATATACGTTTAAAGCTATTTTCTACGGAAGCTTAGAGGGTACACTACTTTTCTAAATGTGTTGCGTTAAATCAATTATTGTTTTCTCATTTTGACAAAAAGTATTTTAAGAACTCGTTTTATGAGAACGAAATGCTTATGAGTTTTTAATCATTTCGTATATTTTGCTTTCTAATTACCATCAAATATTTTGCAATGCAACTTAAGTCTTTTCGTATAACGGGATCTCTGAGTAAAGTCGTCGAGACAAATGGCGACAAGATGGAAGTTTTTCGTTTTTACGACATATTTAGCTCGAGTTCTGAAACTATTTCAAAACTACGGAAGCGTTAAAGGGCCTCGAGATGTGAGTAATTCTTTCGGGATTTTATACTTATTTTTGTCAATTTGTTGAATTTCTATTAGAATTTCTACTTGTTTTTCTCAATTCGTTTAAAAACATTTGTAACATTTTCCACTTAATAATTCTTCGATTGAAACAAAGTTATATACAAATTGAAATAATAAGTTTCGACAAACTAGATAATTTCTGTCTTCTCGACAAGTTTTTGTCTAGTAAACTTCTCGAAAAATAAAATTTACATAAAAGTTTAAAGCGAGATATATACGAAATGTTTACTTCGATTTCGGTGATATAGACGAAAGGGGCATAACATGCATAAAGGAGGTTTTTATAAATAGAGTTTGAAACTGCATGGTTGTTTCAACAAAGTTGATTTTTTTTTCATTTTTCAGGCCCCTTTTATCGATAATTACCTTTAAGTATACAGTTTATTTCACAAGCTTTTGATGTAAACTAACTTATTAAAACGATTTTAAACACATACTTTAGATACCACTTGTTTGGATGGAAATGTTACTCCGGATATTATCTAACTGATGAATTAAATGGGGTTTAAATAACTTTTTTGTTCAATGTCGAGCCCGCAATATTTTTATATGTGTCGTGTTAGATGGCTTTTCAAAGTTCCCTTTTCATCTATTTTTAAACCCCATCAAACAGTTATTGGTGCATGTAAAATGTCTTCAACATTTACCAACTGACGAAAGTATTGACCAGAAACTGGAAACCCTGAACTTAGCCATTTCGAGCAGTTTTTTTTCTATAATTAACAACTTCTTGAGTTGAAACATTGTAAGTCGCATATCTAGACTCAGATAATGAGGCAGAGTTTTTGGATCTGAGTGCATCACTACTGCTCACAAAGAAATAGCTAAAATCAAGTATGAAGGAGTAGTTCAAAACTTGCTATAAAATTCCCACAAAATATCTCACAATTTTCCGGGGGAGCAGGCCCGAGGACCCCCTATATTAGTTAGGACTCTTAAAACTCTTGGGGCCTTTTACAAACATTATTTATCGAGAACCCTGGAAGTGTCCGAAGGACTGATGTTATAGCTCAGTTGCAAATTGACGCTGTAAAAAATGCGACTCGCTGACTTGAAACCCCCTTGCTGAAATCCTGGATCAGCCCCTGCTATTTGTCTGATCATAGCATTTGCAACGCCTTTTTAAATATGAAAAGTTGGTGAAAAAATGATTAAAGTATTTAACATTTTTAAAACGAGACATTTTGAGACATTGAACAAAAAAAGTTATTTAAACCCCATTTACTTCATCAGTTAGATAATTTCCGGAGTAACGTTTCCATCCAAACAAGTGCTATCTTAAGTATGTGTTTAAAATCTTTTTAATATGTTAGTTAACATCAAAAGCTTGTGAAATAAACTGTATACTTTAAGGTAATTATCGATAAAAGGGGCCTGAAAAATGAAAAAAATCAACTTTGTTGAAACAAACATGCAGTTTCAAACTCTATTTATAAAAACCTCCTTTATGCATGTTATGCCCCTTTCGTCTATATCACCGATATCGAAGTAAACATTTCGTATATATCTCGCTTTAAACTTTTATGTAAATTTTATTTTTCGAGACGTTTACTTGACAAAAACTTGTCGAGAAGACAGTAATAATCTAGTTTGTCGAAACTTATTATTTCAATTTGTATATAACTTTGTTTCAGTTGAAGAATTATTAAGTGGAAAAGGTTACAAATGTTTTAAAAGAATTGAGAAAAACAAGTAGAAATTCTAATTAGTAATTCAACAAATTGACAAAAATAAGTATTAAATCTCGAAAAAATTACTCACATCTCGAGGCCCTTTAAAGCTTCCGTACAGGCCCGACATTGAACAAAAAAGGTTATTTAAACCCCATTTACTTCATCAGTTAGATAATTTCCGGAGTAACGTTTGTATCCAAACAAGTGCTATCTAAAGTATGTGTTTAAAATCTTTTTAATAAGTTAGTTAACATCGAAAGCTTGTGAAATAAACTGTATACTTTAAGGTAATTATCGATAAAAGGGGCCTGAAAACGAAAAAAAAATCAACTTTGTTGAAAGAAACATGCAGTTTTAAACTCTATAAAAACCTCCTTTATGCATGTTATGCCCCTTTCGTCTATATCACCGATATCGAAGTAAACATTTCGTATATATCTCGCTTTAAACTTTTATGTAAATTTTATTTTTCGAGAAGTTTACTCGACAAAAACTTGTCGAGAAGACAGAAATTATCTAGTTTGTCGAAACTTATTATTTCAATTTGTATATAACTTTGTTTCAATTGAAGAATTATTAAGTGGAAAATGTTACAAATGTTTTTAAACGTATTGAGAAAAACAAGTAGAAATTCTAATAGTAATTCAACAAATTGACAAAAATAAGTATAAAATCTCGAAAGAATTAGTCACATCTCGAGGCCCTTTAACGCTTCCGTACAAAACACAGTTATGAAACTTGTCATGGAAATTGTTACTGTGATGTCAAACAATTATGTTAAGTTAAGAAAAAAATGTGAAATATGCATATCAGGAATTGCCACATTCAGAAAAAAACAGCCTCCCCACACAGTCAAAAAGAAGAGAGACGGAGAGAAGGTGGTTCATAAAATGATCAAAATGAGAACCCGAGGAGCTACCGCCTTGGAACGGTCAGTGGCAAATCAAATTGCCACTGGGGTTTTAAACCAGGTTCTATGGTGCACCAACCTCACAGCTCTACTTTGAACAGAGAAAAAGACAACTTTTACGAAAATGTAAATATCAAAGAGAAAAGGGGCATAATTTTGAAAAAACACAGGGGTTATGAAACTTGTTCTGATAATTGGTATTGTGATGTCAGACAACTATGTTAAGTTTCAGAGCTGTACCTTGAACGGTTACTGAGATAAAGAAAATTTTAAAAAAAACTTTAACAAAATGATGCCTGCCCAAATACATACCCCATTCTAATATCTTACCAGGATTTTTCTAAAGCAAACCTGGTTAAAAACACAGTTACATTTATTAAGAAACATTTAAAAAGCAATGGAAATGTGCTTTATGGTTACTTGATAATATGTCAACAGTGATGGTGAAACAAACATTTTACTGCGTTTATACACCTATGCGGTTTAACAATCAGATGGGCCTCATAAAAACATCTCTAGTCTATGATAGCTTAATATATTGTTGCAAATGCAAAGCCTGTATAATTATACAGTATAAAATGAATGGTTAGTACCTTTCCCTCAACACAGAAGATCTGGCTACCACAATACCTTTTCTTTTCATAGAAATGTTGTAAAGCTTAGAATTTGAGAGTGTGTATTGTTATTTCAAGATCTACAGTCAAACCGGTTTTAAGAAACCACCCAGGGGATGACAAAATGTGTCTGCTTAACACAGGTGGCTGTTAAAGGAAGGGAAAGCGAGACTAAAATGGCAAATTAAGGACATATTAAAGATGTCTGTTAAAGGCAGGTGGCTGTTGAATGCAGGCGGTTTTAAAGGCAGATTCAACATCTTCAACATAATAGCAGAAAGGACGCACACATGAAGCACAATGTCCTCATGTGAGCATATGCAGGCATACTGTATTTCTGTAATAAAATATCTCAGTTGTCGCTTTAAACAAGAAGTTATAGAGAGAAAATGTTTCATAGGTCGAGTCACCTTTGTGGAAAAAAAAACAAAAACTTCGTTCTTGTCGTCATGTGTCTTGACGACTTTACTGATAGATTGCGTTATACGAAATGACGTAAGTTTCATTGACAAATATTTCATGACGATTAAATAACAAAATATACGAAATAATTAAAGTTCTTATCATTTCGTATTAACTATTATGATTTCCTAAAATATTTTTGATCAAAATGAGAAAAAAAACAACAAATCAATTTAATGCAAAACATTTAGACAAGTAGTGTCCCCTCTAAGCTTCCGTAATTTTCTTTAAAGTTCTAACTTTTCTTAACATATTATACAAAATAAAGATACATGGAGAACATTTATTTTGCAAAGTTTTATTGAACTGCATTTTGCTGTTAGAACGAGATTTGGATATTTTTTATCGATGAAAGTGAAATGATGTAGACGCCTCTAAAATCTTAAAAGCTATTTGGAAAACAGTTCAATGAAAACCTTACTTACTGACATAATGTATGCTAAACATGGGTCTTACCACGCATTCGTCTGCATATTAAATTTTAATGACGGCATGTCCTTTTAAAACGTTAATTTCATATTGATCTTGTAAATAATTGAATTAAAAAAAGAATATGGTAATATAAAGTAAATAAACTATTACGTAAAGGTAAACGAACTATTTGAAAAAGAAAAGTTCGTAATTAACATATTTAAAGAATAAATATCTCGTATTTAAAATATGTAGTTTCTTAATAGTATTTAAGTTAACACATCATGGAGTTCATCTGTATTCGACGTATGCTTCTCTTTTAAATAAAATGTTTGAATATTTAAAATAGTTGTTTAAACTAATTTGAAATAGACACCAAATTAAAGTAACATATTTATTTTGTTAAAGCGTTTCCGTACTTTTGAAAATCTTTTACTCACATTGAAATCAAGGCATCATCATCTGACTCAGTTTCTTATATTTTGACTTTGCTCTTTTTAAAAGGTATAACTTGACGCAGCACTTTGGAGTTTTACAAAAAATATTATTTGAAGTGTATTGGTGCTAAATGAAATTAAAATTAGGCGTATGTTTAGATATGTTCAAATACAACTACTTAAAAAATCAAAATAACATATTCTATGATTGAACTTTACTTTTTAATTCAAAATTCAAAGTTTCCTTATTTCTTTGGTATGAAAATGAGTACTGTAGTATCATTTAATTTCGCGGGAATGCGGGGGTGGTAAATTAGATATTCGCGGTGACATGAATTTGCGCAACTGTGTTTTCCTATAAAGAAACCCTGTTAAATGGTTTAATTTCGCTGGGCGAAATTTAAACTCGCGCGAAATAAAATGATTAAACCGTAGCTTACATGATTGGTTACTATTTCTACTTTAGTGTTCACCACAAATTTCCATCCAGTTTCAAATATTCTGCGTATCTTACCTGTTAAAATTATACGCTTCAACTACTTATTTTTAGTGTCAGTCCACGATTTACTGGGACAACCCTTGTATGACAGCTGCATGGTAAAATTGTGGTGATCACTAAGCTATTTACTGTATATTAAGTGAAGTTTTAACAATTAAGGAACCACCACGGTCACTTCGGTTTAATCCGTTCCCTTAGTGATTCCTAATTGTTAAAACTTAATATACACTAACTATAATTTAAACAAAACTGTTTCTCTGCAATTTTTATTCGTTCGGTTAACATTTTAACAATTTATGAAAGATTGAAGTTTTTTAAAATTGTTTATTCGGTAAAACCGATGAATTACATGTAGTCATCTGAGCAGAATATTTAATGCATTTCAACCTTTTAACTTTTAGCGTCTTTGAGCTATAACCAATCCCGTTCACCGTTATTTCCGTATTATTTGACATGGCAAATACAAATCTGAAAAGAGATCTTTCGTTAGTTTTTTACTTTCTTTTATAGGTAATTCAAGCACCAATGGTAATGTCACGGGCGTACATTATAGGGAAGATTTCAAACCATGTATTACTAATATTTTCGCTTTTTTTCAAAAATGTTTTCAACTTATTTAAACTTAAATCATTAATTGAAAATCTGTTTGTTCAGGTGATTGAAATAGTGATTTTCTTTCCTACTACTTAAAACTAATATTTTCAGTCGTTGTAATGCCAATCTTAAAAAATATCAGTTTCTGATTTAACAAGTGTCGATTTTATTAGACAAATGAACACTAAAAACTGATATTTTCATATCGGCTGCGCAAATCGTGAAAACAGCAGTTTCGGTTTCAGGTGTTCACAAGTAAAAAAAAATCTATATTTCCCTGAAACAAAAACATCCACTAAAAGTATGAAACAAAAATATCCACTAAAAGTCTGAAACAAAAATATCCACTAAAAGTCTGAAACAAAAATATCCACTAAAAGTCTAAAACAAAAATATCCACTAAAAGTCTGAAACAAAAATATCCATGAAAAGTCAGAAACAAAAATATCCATGAAAAGTCTGAAACAAAAATATCCACTAAAAGTCTAAAACAAAAATATCCATGAAAAGTCTGAAACAAAAAAATCCACTAAAAGTCTGAAACAAAAATATCCATGAAAGTCTGAAACAAAAATATCCACTAAAAGTCTGAAACAAAAATATCCATGAAAAGTCCTCGACCAGATCACATGGAGGTAAATCAGCAACATTGTTAGACGTATATGTCACAAAACGTATACTCACACGTGTGTGACATATTCGGCCGAATTTATCACACCTGTCTTCATGTGACATATACGTTTGTGCGAATTATACATTACACATTTCATACAATGAACCAATCCTAAACATCTTTGTCCACAGCAGCAGCAACTTGCCCTCATTAACTTCAACGAAAAATCAGCATCAACATCATCATCACGAGTGATTTTTATTGTAACGTTTTCGACTTGCATATATGCAATGTACAGTAAGGGGCCACACGAACTTTAACACAAATAGTTTTTATATACTAGAAACTGACATCAAGTTCTTAAGTTAAATTAACAACATTAGGATCTTTTTATAACTTTAATAAACAAGAAACCAGTTATTTAAAAGAACATCACATCATTACACGTAAAATCTCTTTTTTTGTAATTTTAATAACTTTAGTTATTTTAAAGAACATCACACCATTAGACGTATATTCTCACTACATACTCAAAGTTTTAAATCATATTACCGTTTACGTCGCCGTCACAATTTCGCTTTCAACAGTGATTTAAAAAACACCACACCATTAAACGTAAAATCTGGCAACACACATTAGAAATCAACAGTTTACACGAAAACATGTTGTCGCATCGTGTTGTCGCGATGTTGCATGATGGTGATGATGATATTTACAATTCCAGCACTAGGTTAATGTTCTTTAATATTTTAAATAATTGGACTTATATTTTTATACACCGTTTTCATTTTTGACACATTTTTGATAAGTGACAAATACGTTTTGATGAGGAAAAACTAATTCCAACCGAATATGTCACATGTTTCATATTCGGCTGAAAGGTGTGACGTATTCGACCGAATATATCTCACGTGTGACATATACGTTTTGTGACATATACGGTCAAACAGAGGTTAATCAGCAACATGTCGATGGAAGGAAAAATGAATTTTTGAAGCAGACAATCATAAGCGTTCATGTGTCTGTCACATGTTTTTATCAATACAACTACACTTGCTTGTTTAAAAGGGTCAGAAAAAAATGTCCAGTTTGGAATAAGGGTAAATTTCAATACTGTACTATTTACTTAGATTTTTATTTTTTATAAGATAAACAACTCGAATTCGTAAAGATGACCTTATCTGATGCCTCTGATTTAATAAGATATTGACGGAATATTGTAGGTTTGAGCGGCGTCATTGACATGTATGCACGAAACACATTTATTTCTCAACAGCGCCACTGAAAAATAAAATCGAAAAAAAATCACGATTACTTTTTTTTTTTTATTCTTCATAACAATTTTACTGATTATTCACAATATTTTGGTAATTTATGTTTAACATTATATTGATAAATTATGTACGTATAATAAGATATAACTTACATGTTTTGTCTGTTTTTATAAATGTTCTGTATTTAGTTTTCTGTTTTAACCTTTTTGGAGAAGTAAACATTACATTATCTACGCCTATGTCTGTAGGTAATATAACGACAGTATATAAACTCGACCTGCTTAAACATTTACAGTAACTTAGTGTTGAAAGCAGCAGCTAAAGATTTATAAAGGACATAAACGTTTAAGATGAACAAAACTATACACTATCATAACGGTGTTGTGCTAATTCTGTGTTTCTTTCTGACAAGAACATGGGCACAAAGTAAGTCATAATGTTAAATATTAAAAAAAATAAATCGAGAGTTTCAATAACGATTTCAATAAAATAATTAAATTTAGTGTTTATCATCTAAGTAAATTTAATTTACAAAAATTTTTTTTGATGGAGTATACATATTTGATAATTAAAATTGATTTGCAAAACAATAAGATAGAAAGTGTTATACAATATTAAGGGAAAGTACAAGATTTAGAAATAGTATCACAATTTCCTTTTTCAAAACAACAAGACTGAATATATTTAACAATTGTTAAATTTGTTAATTTCAAAGTGTTAAATGAGAATATTAAATAAAAATAAGAATATGACATGTTTCGAAATTCAAATTGTTTATTCAGCGTTAACATAAAGGTTTGTCGCCGACGATAGTCTTGGAGTAATAAATGATACGAAACAAGAAATATCTTTAAAAAAGATAAACGGCGTTGATGGAAAATATTTATGTATACACGTACGAGGGCTCGTATATAAGAAAGAAAGAAATACAGAGAGTCGAAGCAGACACAGTTTAGTTATTTTTTTTAACTTGTTATAGCTGTTGACGAACCCTCCATGCCTTCTTAGCATGACCTAGAGATTAAGCGACCGAATCATGACAACTCATAAATTCATTGAAAGTGTCTTTCAAAAATAATGTTCAAGCTCTTGCAACAATTTCATTCAGTGATAACAAGTCGATTAAAGAAGCAATGTCTTACATTAAGTCTTGATCTACATTTATTCAGTTTCAATAAAATACCTCTTGTAGAGTTAGAACTCAAGATGAATAAATGTCCTTGAAATTTAATTAAAATAAATACAAACAGCCTGTTACAAGAGCGAAATCTACCAACTTTTACGTAAATTAACTTAAAAAAAGTGTCCGTCCTGAGTATTGAACCCGGGGCCTCCTGCTTGCGAGGCGAGAGTGTCATCCACTACACTACAATGAACTTGTTTTTTTATGTACTTGAAATTAACTATCAGTATCAAAGAAACTAGAAAGGAACCAGTAAGAACTAGAAATATCTACACTTCTCTTTCGTTTTACACTGTGTAAACTTGTATGCAAGTGTTTACCTGCCACCCAAGAATATTCCATATAAAATTGTATTTAAGCGATCAATATTGACTTAACTGGTTATTTAAATCGTAAATATGTTTTTTTCTCCAATACAACACCCACTAACAACCAATCGAAATAATCTATTTGATTTTTCCGCTGCATAATAATAAAAATCCCACTAGATACCTCTCCACCCTGCTAGATGCCTCTCTGGTGTAAATAGCTACCAATCGAAATAGTTTATTTCATTTTCCCTCTGCAAAATAAGAGAATACGAGTATTATTTACATCATTTCATTGGTCGAAAAACTAGGTCAACAGTGAGCTTAGACAGCTAACGCCGAAAAATACAAGTAACACAATGTTTTGATAAAATATATCAATTATAACATAAATATATGACATTATAAGCATGGTTTAAATAATATACAAAAATAATATCTATAAATTAGGACTTAATATTTATAACAATTATTAGTTTTGAATAACAGCTACTTAAATCTAAAATTAATATTTATAATAAGGTTTATTTGTTTCATATACCGATGCGATTTATTCATACATATTCATAGTATATGTTTTTTGATATTTGCGTATTAAAATACCTTACAACTGTACGATTGTCCTTGCTTCTGATAGATGTCAAAATTGTTTGTCCATGAATTCCTCGTGATATTTGCACTAAATGATTAATGAAATCATATCTATAACATTTGTACAATGTCTGTTCCCCATACACTGTTGGTAACTCGCGTCAATATAAAGTAACTGTATTGAAATAATTATTTACTTAAGCTTATTTATAATGAAAATCAAAGTGTTAAAATCTTAAGTTGTTTTACGCGGTTTTTATGTTTTGTTTTTGTTTTGTTTTATGTTGTTGGGTTTTTTTTTGGCCTTTTTCGACTAGAAATAGTTTGCAAGTTTCTTTAGGCAGGACGTTTTGTAAGAACTTAACCAATATAAACTTGAGAAAAAGATGGCCACCAACAAAAAATAGAAGGCAACCAACAAAAAATAATGATAAAAAATATATTCCTTTCTCCTCCTTGTTTTGCACATACTGCAAACATGATATAGATGATTTTTGTTTTTACCAGGGTAAGATAGAAATATATTTTACCGAGTGAGCATCGGAATTCGTATTTTCATGTGTGGCGAAGCCAAGAGTGAAAATAAATAATTCCGTAGTTCAAGAGTGAAATTTATTTCTATCTTTCACTGGTAAAAACAAATTTTCTTTTATTTTATGCTTTCTTTGCACAATGTGTGTGAATTTGACAGACGAATTCCATGACATGGAACCAAAATCGTTTGTTTATGATGTGACGTCATAATATCATATACCGAAACTTGAGCCAGTTTTCTAAAAGTTCTAATTCGAAATGTAATGTACGTTTGGGTACCAACTAAAAAGTCAAAACAAAAAATGTTATTCCACTGTTCCACAAAAAATGTTATTTCACGGGGAAAAATCTATAATTCACTATAAGCATACAATAAAATCATTTTTCAGTTAAGTTCATAAAAAGCAATATGTACAGATTCTATTATTCCGATGAATATTTCTTGTTTTCGATTATAGGTCTATGAGCAAAAAGACAAAAATTCAAAAGCAATTTTTTTAAACGGGCTCCCGCATTAATTTCTTAGAACGAAATATTTGATGGAGGTTAACCACATAATAGTCAAAATTTTCTAATGGACAAATTTTAAATAGCAATTTGGTTTCATAAATCTTCAATTTGTTTTTTTTTTCTGTCACTTGTCTACATAAACATATCTCATTCAACCAAATTCATACTGCGTACACGGTATTGCCGTTTGAATATTTGTTGTACTCACCTTAAGGCAAATTGACATTTCCTATTATACGACACTGTTAGTGTTGCGGGCGGTTTTTGAGCCCCAGTAAATTTATAACTTGGTAGCGCACCCGAATTAGGAAACAAAACAACATAGTCTTTAAGCCTGAAGTAAATTTAGATTGCAGGAATTTCAATAGTTTTTGTAAAACCAGGGGTCAACTGACCCGTGATTCAAATTTTCAAGGGTCATAATCAGATGGTCACGAGTCATATCTTGTTTTCAGTGAACTTGACTACTAATAAAATTGCTTTCACTTCATTTAAACTTGTTTTCATGGTTCAAATAAACATATTTAAAACGCAAAAGACACAATATTTTTCTTTATTCTTGAAAATTTTGACAACGTTTCCTAAATTCTCCTGCATCAACATAATCCCAACCTCAAGGGTTAAAATGTGGAATTGTTCACATCTGCTTGCATCAAAATGCAAAAATCTGCATTAATTGAAATCACTGGATCGTAAGTGTCGGTAAATTTATAACAACCATTGAAAACAAATTATTTCCTTCTTACTGTTTTATTCATATTCATTTATTTAGATTAACCACCTTTAAGGTTTACATAGCAAAATGTAATGCTCAGTGAAAATAACTTCTAAAACATAACAGTTGTATGCATGTTTTAAAATCGTAAACTAAAAAAGTCGACGAGTAGTATAGTGGATCGGCATAATACTTGCTTTTGATCTTAGTTACATGTATATCGCATTAAAATTATGTATTTGGATAAGAAAAAAAAACGTCTATTAATAATAATTTTATATCGATAATGTTTAACGTTCAACTTCCAACTATTATTTTCAATACGTGTCCAACATCATGTGGAAAACATCGACAAATACACCGTTGACATTATTTTGACTCAGGAACGTTTCGAGGTCGTTGAATACAAAATAAAAAAATATCTGAAGACAATAGTTTATGAATTTATAACAGTATGAGTTGTCTAAAGAAATAAAGACACTTCTTACTTATATTAATTTTTACATGTTTATTGCTAATACTTTCATATTGTTTGTGTTGTAGCGTGTGGAGGGAATACAGACTTTGGTAGGAATAACCCAGATGGAGGCAGTAGCGGCGCAAAAACAGGTATTTTGTTGTGTAAACTAACATTTCTGCATCTAAATTCAAAATAATTTCCCGATAAAAATGTGTTTGGATATGCAATAAAATGTGGTACATGTAACTGATTAAAATGTGTGCATAGTTTTCCCATTCATCGCTTGAAATTCTTGACACTACTGTTATCAGTTGAAAATCGGTGATCAATGTCAGATAATGATGATTACTATGTTCGTATTTTTTAGGTTGGGTGTGTAAACAATATCACGCGAGACCGAAGGTGTAGCGTGGTGTGGTTTACATACGCAACGAGCCTACAGATTGCATACTGTCATAATGTTCCTTTAATTATATACCCTTCTCGCTAAAAACAAATTTATTTATATACTAAACAACACAACTTTAGTAAACAACGCGGTTTACATAATAGTAGAAATTAAAATAGTAACATGAGTAACGCGATAGTAAATTATTATTGGCGTAGAAAATTTATGAATGGCGTAAAAATATCGTAATGGTTGTAGACTGCGACGGAAAAATCCTTTTTGGGAGTTCGGGATGTGCCGGAAAATTCTGACAACATAGTGTGACATAGTTATGACGTCGCATAGAACACGGGAAGCTGCAAAATAAAGAAATAGAAAACGAAATTGTCCAATACGGAATTAATAGTCCGGCGAGTTATATCCATCTTGCGGATAAACGAGGCACTATGCTAAAATCATTCACGGGTATATAATAAAGGGTAATCCAGGCATCCTTTATCTTGGTGCGTGAGACTTGCACGATCGGTAGAAATCTCGACTTAATGTGGCTAGGCTATGTTAACGCGAATTTGTTTGCTATTATGGTCTATAAAAGACATAGGTAACCTATGTCTGAATGTATCGGATCGTATCGAAATCCTGCCATAAAATTAACTAAAATCGAGCATTGTTATTGATAATAGAATTGGTGTCCGATTTGGAATTTTACTTAAAGTTTAATATGTTAACTTAATACTAGTGTATGAAAAACAATTCAATCAAGATTCAAACTTCCCTCTGGAAATCTGTAAAAGCCAAAAAATTTCAAAAACTGATATAATGACACAATTTTTAAATGCTTGTACACAATTTATAGCATCAAATGTGTAAACCTACGAACGTGGTACACTTAAGCCATGACATCTTTTAATTTGTAAAGCTTTATAAAGATTGTATTTGACACATTCACAAACAATGTAAAGTAAAATTAAATTGCAATAAAGTAAATACTATCACATTTTATGATGTTAACCTAATAAAAAAATTCCGGCGTGGGTAGTTATATGCATCTCCATTACTGTTCATAAACACATGAACAGGTTCAATCAAAACGAGCCTGCATTTTTTTCATTTTTGTCGTTGTGGGGGCTTTCAGAGTTTCCTTAGCACCTATTTCATTTTAATAAAAAATACAGATAAATGTTGAAAAAGAAATGTTGATGTTTTTTTTTTCTCCAGACGCTTACTACATGGTTTGTGGTGGCATATACAAGTCTAAGTGTTGTGGAATAATTAACCGATGGGAGTACTATGCGAATATAGCCGGTCAACAGGTAGAGCTCATCGTGTGGCGACCCACTGGAGTCGGATCGGAATATACTATTGCACATTCTATTAAGCATACAGCTTCGCAAAGTAAGTACTTAATATCATGTCCTTTCTTCTACACCCACCCACTCACCGGCGAAAACCCAGTTGGACTATTTCAATAACGATCTTATTTAACATGAAAGTTTTCTACATATTATTAATGTTACTTTAATTAATTGAATACATTTTTAAAAAAAGTAATATATGCATATCACGAATCGCCACACTCACAAAACACAGCCTTCCCACGCAGCGAAAAATAAGAGAGGAATAGAGAG
Organism: Corbicula japonica; assembly: GCA_038501625.1. Taxonomy (NCBI): domain Eukaryota; kingdom Metazoa; phylum Mollusca; class Bivalvia; order Venerida; family Cyrenidae; genus Corbicula; species Corbicula japonica. Next base: position 98,622 of record JAZAYU010000231.1, on the reverse strand, counting down.
AGCATGTTTTTTTTATAAGTATGTCAATTTAAAGTTCGATTTTCATTTCAGCATTTTATCAACAAAAAAATGTGGTTCAATATATTTATCAGCTTTTTCACATAATCCGTTTGCTTACATGATCGTCAGTTTTGTGAATGGATGCAAATGTTTGCTTTTACTTTAAACTCCTCTTATGCTTATCCTTTTGGCTACTGGCCGTTTTTACATATGCAGCATATTATTTAGAAAAGTACTTTTAATGAAACGGTCTAGTTTTTGTTATGAACAATTTCAACTTCTTAGAAAACTTCTTCAAATTGAGTGCATTACCCCGCCAAGGAGCATGTTTGCATCCTTTGCGCTCAACCCGGGGCTAGGCAACATGGGCAATAAATATGCTTTTCCATACTGCTCACGAACAACCCGGGGCTAGGCAACGTGGGCAATAAATATGCTTTTCCATACTGCTCACGAACAACCCGGGGCTAGGCAACGTGGGATATAAATATGCTTTTCCATACTGCTCACGAACAACCCGGGGCTAGGCAACATGGGCAATAAATATGCTTTTCCATACTGCTCACGAACAACCCGGGGCTAGGCAACGTGGGCAATAAATATGCTTTTCCATACTGCTCACGAACAACCCGGGGCTAGGCAACGTGGGATATAAATATGCTTTTCCATACTGCTCACGAACAACCCGGGGCTAGGCAACATGGGCAATAAATATGCTTTTCCATACTGCTCACGAACAACCCGGGGCTAGGCAACGTGGGCAATAAATATGCTTTTCCATACTGCTCACGAACAACCCGGGGCTAGGCAACATGGGCAATAAATATGCTTTTCCATACTGCTCACGAACAACCCGGGGCTAGGCAACGTGGGCAATAAATATGCTTTTCCATACTGCTCACGAACAACCCGGGGCTAGGCAACGTGGGCAATAAATATGCTTTTCCATACTGCTCACGAACAACCCGGGGCTAGGCAACGTGGGCAATAAATATGCTTTTCCATACTGCTCACGAACAACCCGGGGCTAGGCAACGTGGGATATAAATATGCTTTTCCATACTGCTCACGAACAACCCGGGGCTAGGCAACGTGGGCAATAAATATGCTTTTCCATACTGCTCACGAACAACCCGGGGCTAGGCAACGTGGGATATAAATATGCTTTTCCATACTGCTCACGAACAACCCGGGGCTAGGCAACGTGGGCAATAAATATGCTTTTCCATACTGCTCACGAACAACCCGGGGCTAGGCAACGTGGGATATAAATATGCTTTTCCATACTGCTCACGAACAACCCGGGGCTAGGCAACGTGGGTAATAAATATGCTTTTCCATACTGCTCACGAACAACTCGGGGCTAGGCAACGTGGGCAATAAATATGCTTTTCCATACTGCTCACGAACAACCCGGGGCTAGGCAACGTGGGATATAAATATGCTTTTCCATACTGCTCACGAACAACCCGGGGCTAGGCAACGTGGGCAATAAATATGCTTTTCCATACTGCTCACGAACAACCCGGGGCTAGGCAACGTGGGCAATAAATATGCTTTTCCATACTGCTCACGAACAACCCGGGGCTAGGCAACGTGGGCAATAAATATGCTTTTCCATACTGCTCACGAACAACCCGGGGCTAGGCAACGTGGGCAATAAATATGCTTTTCCATACTGCTCACGAACAGGATCCCGGCATTATTTTGATATTTACTGCGTATGGTTGTTTTCCTTTATCATTTCTTTAATAGCTTTACATATTCCTTCATTTCAGCGAAAGACCAGACGGTTACACCAACAGGAAATTATTTAGTTATGCCTGGAGATTGTCTCGGATGGTAAAGACTCACATTTTTTTGTTAAAGTACTTATTTAAGTGCATTTATAAAATTAACTTTATTAACTATCGTTTTTAGACTGATAAGATAGAATGTCAAATAAGAAATAATATTAATAATTAACGAACAAAATGACCTGAGGGGTAACCCCCATGGACTAAACCAGGTTCTAGGGTTCACCAACCTCACACTTGCCACAACAGATTATTATATGATCAAAAAGTACAAGTTGTCTTGGTGAATAAGCTTCAACTCACCCATCAACTCGACAATGTTGCATGCAAATGCGCGCACACACACACACACACACACGCACGCACGCACGCACGCACGCACACACACACACGCGCACACACACACATATATATATAAACGATCACATACTATTAATTACGCAGGCATTCTGCAGCAGAAGAAGTGGTTGGTTACAAGACCGGAGGGAAAGGTGAACAAGCATCATTCCTTCCCTCAGTTTCCGTGAATGTTGCCGGGACAACAGACTGGTCATCGGCTACTACTAGTGGGGCAAGCGACGCTGAGTGGGGCATCTACGCCAGGATATCGGCCCGTTAGTGCTTTTTAATTAAGCGAACTTTAGACAGTCATATTTATGTTTTGTGTGCATTTAAAAAACAAAACTCATTCCCAAAGGAGGCGAAAAAAGATATTATATTATAGGACATATAAAATATAGACGCACAAGACAAGATTATATTTAATCATTAAACGAGAACTAGGAACAATTAAATAAACCCTGTATGGCAAACTAATGGCAAATAAACAAACCTTGGTGAGATTTTGTAAAATATATATCAATCAATCGATAAATATTTAAGAGAAATAAATCAACAATACTTACACAAAATTATTTCAAAGTTTCAAGTACATTGGCAAATCGGCAAAATCATGCTTTTGCCCATTTTCATTATAGTACACTTGTATATTGCAAAGACACAAGCAAAATTACAAAACCTGCACAATCCATACACAATAATTACATTATGTTTTAAGAAACAGTCAACAATGCATGGGTACCCTTAAGGATACTATTGGCATCCTTAATAAATTTATATATTTTTAATAAAAGTACGCTTATACTTAAGACATGAGACATTGAATTTTGTTTAAAAAAGACCATGATGCCAATAACAGTAATATTAAAGGACATTAATTTTATAACAGTGACAAAAACTTTCTTCTGGAAAGTGTAAGAGTATTTTACATTAAATGCATGACATACTCTTTCTTATTTTCGCTCGATCTATTTCATAGCATTTCATGAAAAATGTATACACATTCATTATTAATTTATATTCTCGGCATTTTTTAAATATTTTAAATCATTTTAACACACACGAAAACTATTTAAATAGACAGAACAACACAATTTTAGTACAGTCGAATTGCGATGACTCGAATACCAAATTGACTGACTATTTACTTGTATTTTTAGCTTTTTGTAAATTCTTTGTTGATATAATTTCAGCATCAGCTCCAACTTTTCCAGCACAAACGACGTCTTACTCTACGTCTGAAACCACTGGTTTCTCTGTATCGGTTGCCTCGGTAACATTTTCTGACGTAGATAAAGCTGACAAGTTGACGTTGACTCTTACGTCATCTTCGCCGTCCGGCTATTTTGAATTATTTGATAACGGTGACGGAACAGGTAAGTAGTTATTTTCCATTTTGATACAATATCAAAGTTGATAAGTAGTTGGTCATTAAAAGGTTTATATCTATGAAGAGTTTGCTGGGAATCAAACAAATTATGTTGACGCTATAAAGTAGGGAAGGGAAATACTATAAGTCTATGTCTTACAATGGAGTTAAAGATCGGAACCCAGATCACTGACTGCAAAATTCATTTCCTGTAGACTAACGGTAATGTCTAGCCAATTTGTTGTATTATTGCACTAATATTTTGACAAAGACTTGTATTTTAGCAAAGAGCAATCTAAAACTAAGATTGGGAGAATCCTCACCTACATGTATTCTTGCTAGAAGCCAATTCATTCCAGAATAATGGGTACATGTAATCCTAAAGGAAAAAAATTCAGACAAAAGATAATCTTAAAACCTGAAATTTTCAGACAAGAGATAATCTTAAAGCCAGAAATTTACAAACAAAAGATAATCTTAAAACTTGAAAGTTTCAGACAAAAGATAGTTTTAAAACTAAATATTTTCAGAGAAAAGATAATCTTAAAACTTGAAATTTTCAGACAAAAGATAATCTTAAAACCTGAAAATTTCAGAGAAAAGATAATCTTAAAACTTGAAATTTTCAGACAAATGATAATCTTAAAAATTGAAATTTTCAAACAAAACATTATCTTAAACCTTGAAATTTTCAGACAAAAGATAATCTTAAAAACTGAAATTTTTAGACAAAATATAAACTTTAAACTTGAAATATTCAGACAAAAGATAATCTTAAAACCGAAAATTCTCAGATAAAAGATAATCTTAAAACTTGAAATTTTCAGACAAATGATAATCTTAAAACTTGAAATTTTCAGACAAAAGATAATCTTAAAACCTGAAAATTTCAGAGAAAAGATAATCTTAAAACTTGAAATTTTCAGACAAATGATAATCTTAAAAATTGAAATTTTCAAACAAAACATTATCTTAAACCTTGAAATATTCAGAGAAAAGATAATCTTAAAACCGAAAATTTTCAGACAAAAGATAATCTTAAAACCGAAAATTTTCAGACGAAAGATAATCTTAAAACCTGAAATTTTCAGACGAAAGATAATCTTAAAACCTGAAATTTTCAGACAAAAGATAATCTTAAAACTGGTGACCGAATTTTCAGGATCTACACAAATCAATAACGACCGGATGTACGGTTAATGTCACAGCTAAAACACCACAGTTTACTGGTACAAAATTTCCCTAAATTATTGTGTACATTTTCAGACCAAAAACTATATCTCTCTTACCGAATATAATATTTGATAAGTGGACCTATCTTAACTAACACGAAAAAAACGTCACTTTTTCAGGAACTATAAAGACTCATGCCACAACGGCCTTAACGACTGGATCTGGAAAAACGGTCACTATGAACTTCCTAGCAACTGACCTTTGTGGGTTAACGGTCACAGGATCCATTACCATTAAAATAATAAATGATGTAAGGATTTAATATCAACAAACAAAGCAATATTTATCCTCATCTAAGATAAAGTTAAAACTAAAATAGAAATAGATGAAAACGGAACTTTGAAAGCCACCGAACACGACAAATATGAAATACTGCAGGCTCGATCTGACTGAGCCGGTTCATGGGCAGTAACGGAAATGCTTACTATCCCACGATGCCTTGCCTTGCATTGAGCGCAGCTCAATATTTACAGTAAAATTTTGATCCAAGCGATGGTGCGCATATTGCGGTGAATATGGAACCTTCAATTCGGTATTTTTAGATTAATACAATTCCATTTTCAGCGGAGAGAGATTTTAGAGCCAACGTTATCGTTATACGACTGACAAGGAAATTTAAATATGTCCAGTGAGCACCAGGATTTTAAAGTTTATATCGTTATGAATCTTTGTGTACATTTCTTTTGGAGGAAACAATAAACTCGTCCTTGTTTGTTTAAAGACCATTCCTTAATTCCTTAATCTATAAATAAATCATCACGTAAGTGGTGTTTATTTTATAATTATAATCTTAACGAAAACCGAACAGTGCGTTAATGCGTGAAAAGGAGGCTTATGCATGTAGGATATAAGTTTTGTGACATTAAATAATCCTATGAACTTTAGCTTTAAAATATTTGTTGTTTTTTTTTCAGCCGCCAAAGTTACTAAATCTACCGGTATCAACTGACGTAGGTGAAGATATGTTAGTGCAGACGACAATTGCTAAGTTCACGTGCTCAGATTCCTCGGGAAGTGTTACCGTATCCAGCACTGAAAGTCCTTCTAATTCACCTAAGGCGCCCTTCTTTTTTACCAAATATGTATCGGGAAATGGTAAATTGTATTTTATAGATTGTAATGATTAATTGCTTGCAATAATTTTCAAGATTATTATAAAACTTACTTTGAACATCGGTTTACTTATACCTATATTTCAACATGGGGTCTTTATTTATTTACTTTGCTTTAACAGAGAAATAAGCCAGCAACACACAAAAATGAAAAAAAAAAAACACCGAATATGACATATGATTCGGATACACGTTAACCCCATCAAACCCTGAAAAGTTTAGCATTTTTTCATATGGATAATAATTACATAATTATTCGCGAAAGTGACTAAATCATTTAGTTGTAAAGTTTTAGTTTTAGTTTCATGCAATATAAGACAATTTTCTATATTAAGAATATGCCATTGTGGCTCGAGCCCAAACCAGTACTGCCCAAGGAACTTTTAACTACAACACGCAGAGGTTTTACGACATAACGGTCTCTTGTAGCGACGGCATAGACACTGTTACTAAGGTCATCAGGGCTGACCTCGTGCCCAATACACCGCCAGTAATCACAAATTTGCCGGGTAAGCCATATCGAATATTTATTAAATGGAGCGCGTTACGGCAAAAGGTGCATTCGGCCATATTTTAAGACATTTCAGTTGTTACTATAATTGGAAGGATTGTTCGTATAAATCTATTATTTTATCCTAACTAATAAGAGATTTTGTTACACATTTTGACAATACAATGTTATTTTTACCGCAAATTGCATAATAATTAATGCCGTTAGATCAACTTTATGACGTCATTTCACGGAAGACACATATTTATTTTATGTTTTCCAGTGAATTATAAGAGTTTTCTCTGTGAAAAAAAGGTATTCCACTGTTTTGAAACTGTGGAATACAATTTTTATTTTAACTGTTTTTGCCGAACTCCTTTTTTATCTTATGGCCTCTCTTAAATAAGACATTGATTGCATCATGTTTCTTTTGAAATTGATGTAAATTCAAATAAAATTACCTGTTGTTTTTCAGTTTCTTTTGATAATAGTGATAGATAAGTTGTTTGAATTACTTAAATCTGATGATGAATTTTAGTTCTATTTTCTGTGGATATTATTTTGGGGCTCTCCACGGGGAACAAGAAACTCTGAGTTTCCAGTTCTTTACCGATTAATTTGTCAAGAAAACATAAAATTTGTTTGTTTAAGTGTAATATCGATTTTATTTTACTTGCGAACACCAGAAACCGGTATTTTCACTTGCGGCTACGTCACTCTTGAACATATCAGTTTCTGGAGTTCACTCGTGAAATAAAATTGATATTTCACTGAAACAAACAAATATTCTCCGACACTGTTATTAATGTCATCCAAGCTAATCTCATGTCGAATACCATTTTACATATATCTACCAATTAATTATCTAATTGAATGGAATTTATCTTAAAATATCTCAATCAAAGTTCTATGTTTACCAATCATATATACAACGTCGTTCGGGAAGAAGAGAAGTGTTCTGTTTACTGGACAGGTGTAAATATTGAGATGCGCTCAACCCGGAGATAGGCGGCGTGGGCAGTAATATGCATTCCCATTACTGCCCATGAACAGGCTCAATCAAATCAAGCCTGCAATATCTTTATTTTTATCGTGTTCGATGGCTTTTAAACTTACTTTTTTTCTTTTTTTAAAAAACATTTAAAAGCAGCAATCGTGTTAATTCATTCAATTACCGAATCATTTTGATTTAGCGAGTCTAGAACATATTAAATTATTGTTTAACTCAATGGTATGCGTCCTAAAGTTGGATCATTTTATTTTCTGTCTTGACTCAGAATACTTCTATCGCGAAAATGTAAATAAATAGTTTATTGAAATACCGCGCTTTAATACATGTAAACAATACAATAAAAACCTTGCATGTAGATCAGTTATTTGCAGGCCGATTCCTTCACCGAACGAGGAGGAAACATTTTATTTTCACATGGTAAACAACCTTAATGTTGTTTATGTTGTTGTTTTCTTATTTTAGCTGCTACAACCATAAGTGTGCCTCAGATAACAGGTGTGGGCAGTGTGGTATTCACGGTTAGTTTTACTGACGCCGACAGTGATACTGTAAAATTGTCGCAGACTAGCGATCCAGTGAAAAGTCCATTCCTAGTTCTAGACTGTAAGAAATGTTTAATTCGGTCGTTTTTATTGAATTTACATGTTAACACGTTAGCATCACATTCATTTTATTAATTAGAATCGTGTATTTTTTAAAAGGTGTAATAGGCACTGAAAAAGCCGAATTCAGAAAATACAGACTCTCCAAATTGTGAAAATATAAAGCCTTAGAGGAAAATTGGAGTTTATATGATTAATAATGGCATCACAAAACGCTACTAATAATTAAAATTAACAAAAAGACATGAGGGGTTAACGCCTTTAAATGGTAAGTGAAAGAGCAGTTGCCAACGGTGGTTTAAACCAGGTTTTAGGGTGCACAAACCTTGTCCTCCTACATGTTCGGATAAACATAAATAAATACAAGTTCCCCTGGTTATCTCAAACCCGCCTACTACTCGACAATGTTACAAGCAAAACAGGTAAAACAATGTAGCTTGTGTTAATAGCTTAAGCATAATGGCTAGGTACTCGATACTTTTCTGAAACCAGAGCATAAAAGGTTGAATCAGAATTGCAGGAAATAGAGCAGGTGACCGAGTTTTTACGTTCTTTTTTCAAGATTTCCCAGAAACTTCCATGTTATTTAAGTCCTGTCGTGCAATAAAAGAGGTTAGCAAAGCCACTCTAGATCCGTTTATCACCAGCCTTCTCATTGCTTTTGAGAATACCCTGTTAGTAGACAGTGTTTTCTTTTCCAGTGAATTTTTGTTTTCTTATTGAAATAAAATTGGTATTTTTACTCTTTTGAAACTGTGATCAAAATACCATTGTTGTTTTCATAGTTTGTATGTTGAGTATGTTTCGAAAGCATAACCACATTCTTTAATTCGAAAATAATTGATATCACATTTAGCTGGGGAAGATCAAGTGAAAGAATCCATCGATACCTACACTGATGTAGGATATGATCTATTTATAACGCCAGCAGACGGCAAGAACGCTGGTGTACAACGGACGCTTACAATTAAAATCACAGGTACAGTATTCTGTCTCAATAATATGTATTCCTTCGAAATTAGTTGATGCCATAGTAATTTGTATTTAACATATGCATGTTTTAAATATGCAAATCATCAAAAACACTGAAACCGTCCATAATTATTGTTTTTGTATAGGCTTTCACTGATCTTGTCCAGAGACCATGAGCGGTCTGCAAATAATCAATTAAAACAAGCATGTTGGCATTATTGTCAGGTATCAACGACAGACCGAAATTTACAAATCTGGATAACAGTGTTGTTGTGGCTGAAAACAAGGCAATTGGAACAACTATCTTTACGCTTTCTTACACGGACACTGATGCAGCGGACACACATACGTTCTTTATGACTAATCCGAGCAGTGGAACCTCATACTTTGATTTAAGTGCAAGTACGTATGTGCATTTAATAGCTATTTTAAAACAAGAAAAAAATAAGAAAAAATAGTATTTTGGCGTCTGCGATTATAAAAGATTATCGCACGGTTAAAATGACAGAACTGGAGTGAAAGAAGCAGCCTAAAGTTAGCTCACGTGACATTGAAAAATGAAGTGTTTACGAACATCTGATTTTGAGCTTTGGTATCTACAATAAAAACTGTTTAAAGAAACGCATGATCGAGAATGATTGTTTTAAAGATGTTACGAAAGAAGGGAGCTTACTTCATGTTAAATGTTTGTTGTTTCTTCATCAAAACTTTTACAATTTGGAAAGAATGTTTACACACTTGCAGTCGTGAGTGAAACAGTTATTCACTAGTTACACATTCCTTTTCAATAACAAACACCAAGAATTTAGGATACCGTTATTCATAATTGACAGCATTTTATGTCCAATATAAAATCGAATTTCTATTTCTGTAACGTTAGTGAATTGACGATGAATAGTCCACTGAATCAGGAATCCGAGTGGTGCTCATGAAAATAATCTGGTGATGTTAATTTACATTTGAAGCTTTCAATTGTCGTTTGGTTCACAATGTTGTTTATTCGAATCTATCACTGTTCTTGGGAAGAAAGAATATTTGAAAGAATGGAATAACTAAGGTACTCGTAGTGGCCTTAATGTCTGAAATTGTCTTAAGTTAAAACTTTTAATTACTGTTGTCCAAGTTATGTTTTTGTTCGTTTGAGAGCGTAAAAAAGCAATAAAATTTATTTATTAATCTTGTTGAAAGGTAAATACCTGTTCATAATTGAAATGTATAATAAAATGGATACTTTGTATACTTCTCTAAATTTGAAAGCTTAAGGCTTAAATTTTTACCGATGATTACGTCATACGAGTTTCTCCAATTTTACTGGTTTTTTTTTTGTTTTTCTTTAAATTATAGCTGGCGAGATCACCACTAAAGCAGCAATCAACTATGAAGCGTTGCCCGTGAAGATATTTCCATTTACAATTGTTATATCGGATGGTCGAGCTAGTGCTACCGGAACACTGACCGTTACAATTAGCGACGTCAACGAGCCACTTACTTGGAATTCTGCAACGTACAGAATTGATGTGGCGGAACAAACAGTAAGAGATTTTAATGTATAATCAGACACCTCGTATTTTATGTCATCTAAGTTGTTTATGTCTACTGGAAGATTTTGTGGACGATGTATGAATCAATTTAGAACGATAAAATCGCTATTATTGCTAGAATTATTGTTTGTACCGCAAATTATTACCATGCAGGCTGTTGGAACAACGCTGACCGACCCTGGGTTCGCCACTACAGATCCGGACAACGGCGATTCTAGAACATGCGCAATGGATTGCGGAGTGAACAACGGGTTTAACATTTATGAATTTTTTTTAATAAGCACATGTGTCGTTAGTTTGAAAATGGCGCATCTGATTTATTAAGTTTCTTTTTTTAAAACTTAATAGAGAACAAGATTAAAGAAGCCATAAAAGCAGTTCTAGATAAATGAAAAAGGAACAATCAAAATAGTAAAACCAACATCGTGCCAAGAGCTTCCTTAATCCGATAACTGTTCTTGAGACGATTGGGATACGCTTCTTAGTCCATATGTTCCATATTTTCAATAAACATAAAATTCCTAGCAAAAAAGGTCACAACATTTTAGTGCAATGAATGCATTTGATTCTAATTAATGGTTAATGTGTACGTTATGTAAATACAATGTAGATGAAAAGGGAAATTTGAAAGCCACTGAACACGATACATATGAAAAAACGCAGACTCGGTTTGATTGAGCCTGTAAAGGGGCAGTAAAACATTCTGATAACTGCACACAGCGCTTTGCCCCAGGTAGAGCGCAACTCAAGATTTATACCAGAAACAATACCATTTCGATCCATCCCAAACGATGGTGAGAAGTTTCTTTGTAGAAAAAATCAGTACAAAATTCTTTCGTTGTATTTTGCAGATACTTCGCTATGGACACAGCCTGTAAGGTACGAGTGTCGTCCTCTTACAGTCTGGATGCTGGTTTGGCTAATACGATGACTTGCACGGTGACCGCAGTTGATAAGGGAGCTCATACTGCAACCACAACTCTCATCATCAACATCCGTGAGCACAATATTTTCATTTTATGCTTAAATTCAATATTTTATTTCACTTGCTTTCGCATTGCAACTGTATATAAAACTGTATATTAAAGTGTCACAATGTGTATTAAAACCTTTATTGGAAATATATAAAGGGAAGAGAGATCTTAACATTTTTACGTTGATAAAAATAATGAACAAAATGGGATCCGGAGATTCAGCATGTAACAAATCTATATATTTACGTCTCAATGAATTAGCTTTCGTGAATTTGAACAACGTTCCTCAGGGATGTTTCGTTTGTACTTTATTGACTTCACGATTAGCGAGAGACAAACTGATTGCAGTGGTTACTTCCCCTTAAAGATACTGAAACCTCTGCTACCACGGAACATGTTTAACATAGTTTTGTTATTCTTATAACATTATCCCAAGTTATACAATTGTAACGGCAACATGTCACAACATTAAGTATTCATCTTAAATAAGGAATAATATATTCTGTAATAAAAATATTGAAATGAAACATTATATTATTTTTGATATATTTAAAACAATAATTCACATAAACTGAAACAAACGTTTAGACTTGTGTATGTAAAATTATTTTTCTTAAAGTTGATTGGGACAACTACAGACCAGTTTTCAGCACCGCAACCTATCCGTTCACCGTCTCATCATATGCAAATGCTGACACTTCAATAGGAACAGTAACTGCAACCGATTCGGACAGTGGCACATTCGGAGAGTTTAGTTATAGTCTCGACCAAACAGGTCTTCCAGGAAATTACTTTAAGGTAACAATATGCGCCCTTCCATGTGATACATAAACATTCGCAAAGATGGTGTATATCAAAAATATATAAGCCTTGTTATTTCACTCCCACACCGGAAGGTAAGTCATAAATAAGCGTTCGCAAAGATAAAGATTAAATTCATAAACACTTTGAAATACATTTTAAAACTGCTGCAGTCACGATAAAATATCACAGATCTTATATCACAAATGAAATATCACAAATGAAATATCGCGAGAGGTTATTAAATAAATTTTACATTATTGTGTTTTCGTTGTTTTTTTTTCCAGATTGATTCGACAGGCAAAATATCCACCCAAGTGTATATGCCGGATATTTGTAATTGTTCTGACATCACCTTCAAGGTTCCTGTGCTAGCGACAGACACCGGTGGATTAGTCGGTACGTCAACGGTTTACATCACAGTCTTGGCTGTTACCACAACAACCGCCAGAACGACAACAGACAGGTAGGTTTTATGGCACTGTAGAGGTTGTAGATATTGTAGAATTGTTATATCTACGACGAACTCGTTAAAGTTGCCGACATGTATTGCCTTTCTCCTACCACAAGTACAGTAACTTGTACCTTTTCTCGATCTAACGCTAAAATCTTCGTTGTTTTTGTTAGCGTCATCTCAAATATTTACTTTGACAGCCATGATGCATCCGAATGACTTCGGTCAGTTTACGGAAATCGCCGATGTCATTTTATACAATTGTTTTTCCGATTGGCTGGCGTTTTAGACTACCAGCCAATCGAAGAAATCGTTGCAAAATTTGACATCGGCGATTTCCGTAAACTGACCGAAGTCATTCGGAAGCATCATGGCTGTAAGTAAGTATTTGAGATGACGCTAACAAAAACAACGAAGATATTAGCGTTCGATCGAGAAAAGGTACAAGTTACTGGTAGATAATGATTGAAAACTATGTATTTTATGTATGCGCCGTGTGAATATTTCATAGAAGCGAATAGACACTAGGTAATGCCGTAACCGAAATGGTTTTTTGCGATCACCTCATCGATGTCGACTAAAGCGTTAGGCAATGTTTGAGCCTATATGAAAAGTTGTAGCAAAAATTCGGTTTGAGGAAATTCAAATCGGTTTTCGCGACATGTTAGCATGATACAAGAATCATCTATTGCTGTATTGTTTCAGCTAGATATGTTTGTTTAAATGATAAAATTTTTCAATTCTTTGAGGTCCCTATCAGTGTATGGGACCCGCTTCTTGGGAACCTTGATTATAATATATCAAAAACACAAAAACTTTTTTTCTTTATTGGAATTTTATTTTTTAACAACGATACGGTCACCTGTGCTCCTACGAGTTTTCTTAGAGTGTTTTATAAATTATTTAAATTAATTAGAAAAGTATACATTTCATGTATGATTTACTTATAGGGTGTCTGTCCGACAGAATCATTCATACTTTAGACTGATTTTACGCTTTGAACCGTGAATGTGCTCTTGTATTACCGATATTTAATATACTAATAATATGTACTTATTTACTTATTTCATAGATCATAAAAGTAAAGTTAAACCAATGAAACATGACAAATGCATACCTTTTCATGGAGCGAACAGAAACTGACTTGTTTTCACCTTAGAGAACAATATTTTACCAGAGGACCGAAAACTTTTTTGAAGCATCGATTCATGGAAAATAAACGACGAACATAGAATGCTTTAAAAGTAGAACAAAAAGGCTTTTTGAGAGCAAATTATATCTGTATTCCAACCACAGACAAATATAAATTAATATGTAAAAGGTGAAATATGCATATCAGGAATTGCCACATTCAGAAAAACAGCCTCCCCACACAGTCAAGACGAAGAGAAAGGGAGAGAGCATGGTTAAATAAAATGATCAGTTTCAAAAAAGACATCACAAACAAAAATGAGAACCCGAGGGCTTACCGCCTTGGAACGGTCAGTGGCAAATCAAATCGGCACTGGCGGTTAAAACCAGGTTCTCTGGTGCACCAAGATCACACTTGCCCCAACAGGTTTTCATATCATAAAACAAGTACAAGTTGTCATTGTGAAATAACTCCAACCCACCCATCGCCTCAACAATTTTGCACACAAAAAAGCACACAAACATATAACACATAAGAAGCTAATAGCATTGCAAAGCCAAAGGGCAGGTACTCAATGATCTTACCGAGACCAGTAGAAGGAAAATGAGAGTTTTGGAACACCCCTGCGGCGATTTTTAACAATAGACACTTCCCTGGATAACAAAGAACACTTCCAGCTGACGGACAATAGGGGGCATTAACACTTCCCTTTATATTTTATGACCGGGTGAACAATAATTTAAATGGAATCATTTAAAATAAATTTAAATTAAATAAAACTCATTTGAAAATGAATTATTATTATTATTATTATTATTATTATTATTATTATTATATTTTAGCTGATAAATGCGATTATTTTAGCAGATAAATGCGATAAAAGGATTCACTTTTATTTACAACAAAAACGCATCGAAGTGAGCTTTGAAAATACTCATGTAAGTGAGCTTTATTCACTCTTCTATCCTTTTAATTTATGAAATGGACTCTCTTGTTTATCGATTTAATCCAGTTCATCTATTGTGGTGTTTTGCAGAAATTTATTAACTGAATCCTGAACTGTGCGTAGACCCAGAGCAGACGCAAACATTCGGGTCAGCTTATCTTTTTTAATTATTATTTTAGCAGAGATTACAATAATAGCATTCACATTTATTTACAACAAAAACTCATCGAAGTGAGTAGTAAAACTCTCATTGAAGTGAGTTTATTCACCGTTAAATTTATGAAATGGTTTCTTCTTAACGTTTTATTGCAGTATTAAATAATGGATGCTTGTACACCACCTTTTAAAAAATGTAACGATTTTATTCTAAATGTTACTTTCGCAAAATAGTTTATGCGTTTTGGTAGTATTAACACTTATCATCAGATAGTGCATTCTTGTTTCTTATTCTTAATAAATTATCTAGTTTCAAGTTAAATAATCAACTATTCCTAATAATCATTCCGAAACTATATTCGGAATTCTTTTTTTTTCTTAAATGCACAAGTTTTAATTCACAACTCAGATGCAAAACTTATTAAATTAGAATTTATAAATATTTTTTTACTTAAACATAGAAGATTCGTTTTCACTACGTTATTCACATATTTAAAATGTTTAGTATTCATCATAAATATTTGGGACTGGCGCTTGAAGAATCAGTATGTTATTCAAATATTTAAGAAGCCGCAATATTGTGCCTTAATCCTCGCAGTGAAATGTGGTCGGGTGTAATCTTGTACATAAATAACAACTTTCGCAAAAACTATTCATACGAATTCATAAACATACAATGAAACTAATTTTATCATTCAAACATTCGAATCAGCTTATCTTTTCTGCGAGTCCATAACAAAAGTTTCATTTTCAAGTAGACCTCAAGTGTGCATTTTTAACATGTTTAGTATTTAATTTAACAATAAATATTTGTAATACCTGTGAATGTTAAGTGGATTAACGCAATAATTAATCCCGGTCAAGTGTTTGTTAAGTGGATTGAGTTAATACTTAATCCGTGTACAGTATATTTAAGTGTATCACAAGCATGTGTGAGTGTCCTTAAGTCTGTCTGTCAACTGGGCCCAAAACAAATAATCGCGTTTGTCATTAATCCGTATTCTTGAATGAAAGGGGTTTCTTATTAGCACCAGAAAACATTTGTGTGCAAAAAACAGCCAAATTAATTAAATCGAAAATGAATCGTGTTTGCTAGAGAAAATTTGGAAATAATATTGAAAAGACTTGTACACGAATATATTGAAGGTAAGTAAAAGCATGTTGTTTCAAATATTTTTTTTTTGATTTACTAGTTTAACATTTGAATCTACTCCAAACAGAAATGATTAATTCTTTAAAACAATTGAAGATAAAGATTGTTAAAATGTATGCGCTTGAAATTGCTAATATTATAAAGATTATAGCTACACGTGTTGTTGTTTTGTTTTTTTTTTGTAGAAAGAAAAGTGGGATGCAAACATGTGGAAATTTTTTTGCTAATGAATGGAACCGGGACAGTCATTTTTCTTCCGTGCATGGCAATATCAAGTCTTAATCGCCACAAAACACCCGCTGTAAAAAGCAAAGCCAGGAACCACAAAATCATCGTCAGCGGAAACATCTGCAGTATGAACAACAACAACAAAATCATCATCAACAACCACAACAACAACACATTGATCATCATCAGCAGCTGCATAATATGTCAGAAGCAACGAACGCCGAGAACAACAACAACCAGAACAGCAGCAACAACAACAACGAGATAATCACTCCTGCTTTCATATCTCATTTATTTCTCAAACATTATTTGCATGAGAGTTTTTTGAATTTTTCAATATTTTTATTTATAGAACATGAATAAATTTCCATTTTACCATTTTTGAAAGTAATGTACTTGGTGATAAATCATTTTGTTTATATCCTGTGATTCATCTGTAATGACTTCATAGAAATCATCTCTTCGTTTCAAAATTAAAAATGCAATTGGTGAATGCGTTGACTTTCCGTTTATTTAAGTAGGGCACATTATTTTTTTAAGCTTATTTCACCAATCTGGTGCACAAATTAATACTCGTAAATATAATTGTAATGAACGGTGATATTCAAATGTGACATAATAACAGCGCGTAGGTCTTTTAATAAAGGTCAACAAAAATACTTGATATTCTATCTCGTATTTCATTTCTACATTTTAAGTTAAAGTATCAGTCTATTGAACCAATAATTTAACATTAATATTCATAATTTTTCATAAGAACAATAGCTTCAAGACATAATGTTGTCATTAAGGAATTAGTTTGTGACTGACACCTAACATATTCGTTTTTTGTACTTTGTCACAATCAAATACATCCAGTGTTAAAGAAAGAATATTCAATGAAAATTATTTGTCATTTAAACAGATTAGCTTATCTTTACTTTCAACACATACTTCGCATAAGTGTGCTTTTAATTCTTGTTGAAGCAAGAAGGGGATTATACCTCTTTGTATTCATTAGATTTTGGTGATTTTCTTAATAATACCTAAATGAAGATGAGACTTTACGAAACCAATAAAATATTTGTCTAAAAAGAATTTTCAGAAAAGTTTATACTGCAATGAATTCATATTTATTGCGTCCGATGCGCTCTTTGTTTCCGTTTCATCTATTTCTCTCCCAAATAGAGGCAATGCCATTTTTATCTTAGTAAAAATTCTTCCAGAATTAATAATTGTCTTCTGGTTAAAATGTTTCAATAAAAAAAAAATTATAAATGAAAATCAAATGTATAAACTATTTCAAATGAAACCGAAAAACGTTTTGAAAAAAAAAACAAAACAAAAATAAAATTATAAAATAAAATAAATAAATAGTTGTTATTTAGGTAACATATATATAATTTGCTACAGTTGCTTCAGATGTTACTTCTTCTAACTTAATTGTAGATTGAGTGTTCATCTTTTCATTTAGATCCTACTTGTTAAGGATTTACACCAAATCAAATACCACATTAATGGACAGGATAATTAAAGCAGCAAATGCCAGACCTTTAAACAGATTACGGTAGAAACACAAACAACAACAAAAGTGAAAAAAAATCAAATTCATTTCATTCTAACAAATTTCACTGATAAAATGAAAACATAAATAATTTCTTCTTTATAAATCATCAATTATCATATTTCAACTTGTCCAAAATTAAAATGCTCTTTTCACAACAGGGTGATTTTGATATAAGAACTTTAGACATATAATTTCGGATTTCTAACTAATTTTGATAACAAATACAAACTTTATTACTGACACTTTAAGAATAGATTTTTTGTTAATTATTTGCATATGTTAAGCAGATACTAATTGTGTTTTAATACTCCTAATAAAAGATTGCAATTTGTCAAGAACACCTCATTGAAAAATATTTTATCATTCATACATTCAGATTAGCTTGTCTTTTATTTCATATTTACTTTCACATTTTCAAGCAGGTGTCAAGTGTGCTTTTAATCCTAATCATTGAGATAAAGGAGATTTGTATTGTTGATTATCAAAATTGTACCCCACTTTTCACCTATTAGACAATGTTTATTGTAAACTCCAGAAAAAAGTCTTTTCACAAATTTTATGCAACATAAACAAATTTAATCAAACTATTCATTTAAAATCATCACAATAGCCATTGCTTGTAAACGGTTACCAGTATGATAACATACGTGATCGAAAGCGGGAAGGACATGAAAATTGAATGCTCCGTAGAAAAAGTGAAAAATTTATGTTTTGGTAATATTTTGAAGATTGTGATTACTCTTCTGTTAACCATATGTGTTGTTTTTTTTCATGTCTTTTCTGTTTATTGTATTATGGCTATAAACATTGTATTATGTTTTATGCTGGAATAAACTGATACTGATACTGATACTGAACATAAAACCGACCACTGCTCAATCGATACGGCCTACATCACTTTGTGGATAGGCACTGTAACCGTACGGGGTTACTTTCCAGCGTGGGCATATAATTAGTGACCTGTTGTTTTGATTAATTGTTCTATTCAAGAAGTAAATCTGAATATGTCTCATAGTAAATTCAAATGTATCTGAAAAAATTGTTTACGTATGTTTTAAGATTTGTTTCTATCTAGCTAGACAAAATTTTAAAAAATTCAACAGCATTTCAAATTCAAAATAAATAAGACCCTATTTCACTGTTGTTTGTTTTTAACACTTCTCTTCTTGTATGCTCATTTATATTCAGTTTTATCATAGCTTTAAAATGTTAACTCTTAAAGTGTTTAGAGTTTCCTATGTATTTAATATTTTAATTTATTTTAACTGATATAATTGTTATTTTGGCATTAAAAATTATCATTCCTTTTTTCAAATTATATTTTCTGAATTGATATTTTATAATTATGCCCCCCTTCGAAGAAGCGGGGGTATATTGCTTTGCACATGTCGGTCGGTCGGTATGTCGGTCGGTATGTCGGTCGGTATGTCGGTCGGTCCGTAGACCACATCTTGTCCGATCAATAACTAGACAACGCTTTGTGATACAGTCCTCATATTTGGTGTGGAGGTTGGTCATGACCAGTAGAAGACCCCTATTGATTTTGGGGTCAGTAGGTCAAAGGTCAAGGTCACAGTGGCCTTGACCACAAAAACCTTGTCCGATCAATAACTAGACAACGCTTTGTGATACAGTCCTCATATTTGGTGTGGAGGTTGGTCATGACCAGTAGAAGACCCCTTTTGATTTTGGGGTCAGTAGGTCAAAGGTCAAGGTCACAGTGGCCTTGACCACAAAAACCTTGTCCGATCAATAACTAGACAACGCTTTGTGATACAGTCCTCATATTTGGTGTGGAGGTTGGTCATGACCAGTAGAAGACCCCTATTGATTTTGGGGTCAGTAGGTCAAAGGTCAAGGTCACAGTGGCCTTGACCACAAAAACCTTGTCCGATCAATAACTAGACAACGCTTTGTGATACAGTCCTCATATTTGGTGTGGAGGTTGGTCATGACCAGTAGAAGAACCCTATTGATTTTGGGATCAGTAGGTCAAAGGTCAAGGTCACAGTGGCCTTTGCATACAAAAACGTTGTCCGATCAATAACTAGACAACGCTTTGTGATACAGACCTCATATTTGGTGTGGAAGTTGGTCGTGACCAGTAGAAGACCCCTATTGGTTTTGGGGTCAGTAGGTCAAACGTCAAGGTCACGGTGGCCTTGACAACAAAAAACCTTGTTCGATCAATAACTAGACAACGTTTTTTTTATACAGTCCTAATATATGGTGTGGAGGTTGGTCATGACCAGTACAAGACCCCTATTGATTTTGTCCTCATATTTGGTATGAATGTTGGTCATGACCAGTAGAAGACCCCTATTCATTTTGGGGTCAGTAGGTCAAAGGTCAATTACAATCAAATCCTTTGTGTTAGACTAGGTTAATCTACACGCGCTTATGTTTGTCGAGGTAAATGTAATCGTCTCATTGCATGACCTGATTATTCATATATAGGAGTTCCACCGTCTTGTAAATTGCTTTCATGACTGGTACCCTTCATTGCTAAAGCTTACAAAAGTCTCTAAATTTCCAAAAATTTAAATTCAATGCTAATAGATATCACTTGCACGTCAGGGGGGGGGGGGGCATTTGTGTTTGACAAACACCTCTTGTTTCATATTTCTTTCATGCACAATTCATCGTATTATTTGCTCGTCTATTATTATCAAAACTATTATATTACTTTTGGATTTTGTGGTTGTTGTTATTTTCTAGCACGTTAAATGAAATGAAAAGTTTGAAATATACAATCGTTGTTATCAATATCGTGTTAAGGAATAGTGTCACTTTCACTTTTGACAGTGAGTTACCTCTCATATAAGATTAAAAAGAATCACAATTAAAAACAATGTGATTAAATGTATGCTGTCACTGCAAGAACAATTAAGAAACAACAATTTGTCATCTGTGTACTTTTCCTATAAACACAGTGAGACAACTCAACAGTAAAATGAATAACAGGGTGTATTACTCATTTTTGTATAAATTACAATTCAGTTTCAAACTTCAGTAAGTAAACCACTTACTCGCTTCAATTGTTTTTATTCAACCATTATTATGTCATGATCATCCAGTTTTGATAGTTAACTCTTTCCGCAAAATAGTAAATTTCTTTTGGGGTTTTAGCGATTCTTATGAACGACTAACCAAAGCTGATGTTTTCGTTTACTGGAAACTAAAACCATGTTGTTGATATGGAAATAAATTCGAAAATGAGTACTGTTGTTTTGTATAATTTCAAAGTGTGCTTATTCATGTCTGTCTTAAAACAAAGTCTCGATGACGTGTTATGCGAAGCAGTGTGTTTTTGTTAATTCTTTTCGCTCATTTTATTTAAGCTGATTTCAATTTTTTTTTATTGCATTCCGTTTCGAGGCAGCATCATGTTGAGTTCTCTTTTGTGTTAAATTTTTTAGGTGTCTTTTGATAATATTGTAAACACATACCCTATTTCAACCCCTTTCTCCTTGGATGTATGCTTTGTTTTTGTTTATTTTTAAGGTGGCTATTTATGGCATGACTTTTCACGTTTTAATAAAGTATTCGACATTTAGTGACGTCAAAAAATATTCTAGTTTTCCAATTTTAACTATCTTCTATTACAAAACATTCAGAAAATTATATCATTATAGTTAATTTTCATTTGTAAAGGAATTACATATATCGAATATCATACCAACAGTATATAATATGCTAATAAAAGTTGTTTTGTGAAATTTTATTTGTTGTTTTTTATGTCAATTTCATTGTTTATTATATAAACTTAGTGATAAATAAAGCTGTTTGTGAAAATGTATATTAAGTTTGTTTGTTGTTGTTGTTTATTTGTCAATGTTATTCTTGTCATACACATATGGTTTATAATAGTGTGTTCTCGTCATTACTGTGGAGGATCAGTTTTAAATTTGATCGAAATCAAAATATCATTTTTATATTTAAAATTCGAAAATAAAAAATTATCAAGTTCAGGTTGTTGCATATGAATATGTTCTGTTAAACCGAGCCTTCGATATGTTCATATTTTTATTTTGTCCGAATTTCATGTCATTGAAATCTTCTTCAACCCTTCGGATTTGTTTCTATTCATCAGAGCCCAGGATCATGAAACTAAGTTTTGAGATCAGTCTCAAATCTCAAGGATCTGATTTGGCTGAAATGGCGACTGGTCGCCAATTCAGCCAATCAGATGCTTGAGATTTGAGACTGATCTCCAGATTTAGTTTTATGATCTTGGGCAAAGGATACCAGTAAGCAAGAGGCAGAAAACATGTTTCATTAACAGCCAAATAATCGAGAGGAAGACAGGCCATACAATTATAAAACAAACAATTTCAATAATAAACACCATTAACAAGCAAGGAAAGAGATTAATGCTTTTGAACGAGACGTGTAGTCTTGTTAAACTTACCATGGCTCATGATTACAGTAGATTCCAAGTAGTAAACTTTATTCATATTACATGAATATTTAGGTAAAACTGTTTTGAAGACCTCCATCTTCGATTGATACAAAATTGAAACTAGAAAGTCTATGAATGTATTTATATAAATATGATGTTTATTTTTCATATATTAAATATCATGTTCATCTTCATCATTATCATAAATATGTGAAGAACATGTACTTATGTCGTCAGGTCTGCTGAAAAATTTTCACATCTTCGTCAAAATACATCTGTTCTGTTTCAGGATTCCAGTTCTGGCGAAGCGACCCACAGTTTAAGTAACAACAACATAAACTAAAAAGGATTTATGATTAAAAGACATAGATTTCATCAAATGAAGAATTGTATGTTGTATGACAAGATCATTACACAACCGTGAAGAAAGCTCGGGATAGGAACCGACATTAACACTTCAATCTCATCATTTACGCTAAAACATGGTTAAGTCGGATTCATCTAACGAATCTGTACTGGTTGTATTCATTGTGATGTATTACTTTTAAGAGTCGTAGCTAAAGTAAAATCCGCTTAAAATAAATATAACTGCACAATGTTTTGACTTGTTAAATCTACAAGCACGCAAGTTTTGCCATGAAAGACTGCGAAAAAGCGCACCACCATTCGCTTGTCGTAAATGCGACTGATCCAACGGCTATTCAAAAAGTCTTAATATCACTTTTCTAATTTTAGTAGAAATTAGCGTGTTTAAGAACTAAATCGATATTTACTTGTGTTTATTCGAATAAAAAAGTTTTGGATTGTTTAAAGTAAGCGTGAAAACTTTTTGGTTTCGCACAATTTAATACAACCCATACACGCTAGAAAATCATTTAATATTGATTCTTTAAATGGAGTGATTAAGACCGAATAATTTTAGTATTCATGAAAGTAAATGTTTACATGTACATAAATAAAAAATATTTTTATTTAAAAAAAAATTAACTACTTGTTTGTTCGTTTTGTTGTGTGTGTGTGTGTGTGTGTGTGTGTGTGTGTGTGTGTGTGTGTGTGTGTGTGTGTGTGTGTGTGTGTGTGTGTGTGTGTGTGTGTGTGTGTGTGTGTGTGTGTGTGTGTGTGTGTGTGTGTGTGTGTGTGTGTGTGTGTGTGTGTGTGTGTGTGTGTGTGTTTAACTTGAAAAGGGTAGGATATAATGATATGTTAGGTCTAGATACTGATTTTAACCGATGCGACTGAAAAACACAGGTTTCAGTTTCGCTCTTAATAAGGATAGAAATAGACATTTAATGTGGATAATGTGATAAATAGAATACATGATTCATGTTTATTTTATATTACAAAAATAAAACTTGTATTCTCGATAAAAAAACTCGGGGAAAAGTCTCGGTTTATATCAATTCCGATGACTCTTTTAATAATTTCAATATGAACACATGTTGTATACAATATGTAGTACCTATTCAAACGTTGATTTTGCCAAGCTGTGAAATCTGTGACGGCAAAACACATTAAAATTAGAGAAATACAGGGACGCCTAGGTTAGCAAAATAGAAGGCAGAAGCAATAGTGTATTTCATAAGTTCAAACACCCATATTTGTAATTCTGTCACTTTGGAATACCGACTATATAAACAACCATTTATTTCATCCTTTTAAAGAAATTTCAATTGTAAGAGAGAAATTAATAAATTTTATTCTTTTGTCATCTGTTTACGCAAACAGGATATTCAAGGTCAAACACACTTTTACAAAAATAATGTATAACATACATTCATCAAACAATAGCATTATCATATTTTTTATGTGGGCATTTAGCTGTAAAATGATGTTTTATTATGGAAGAGTTTAAAATGTGTTTGGATGTAAATAGATTCTTAGGGAATTTAAGGTTTTATTCTTATCCGTCCGTACTTTTTACTTTTTTATTATACGCAAAGTAAAAATAAATAATTATAATAATAATTGATTATTTATTTCTGCGAAGTTTTATTGACCTTAATTTTACCATAAGAGAGATTTTGATAATATTATGTTTTATGGAAGAAAGGGCGATGGCTACTGTAGATGGCTTCCTAAATTTTATATTTGTCGCATGAACTAGTTGCACTGTATTAAATAAACTATGAAATTGCAAAACACAAAATGTCTAATTTGTGTAAGTAAAAAGGTTACGTGTACATATTTCGTAAAGGATATAAACTTCAATGTATTTATAAAAGGTATTATAGCAGGAAATAATAATTTTGCAAACCTACAATTACAATATATTACACGAATGTTCGCAACTCAAAAAGATGGGTGAGATTCTGGTGAAGAAATAAATGCGTTTTTTTTCACTGTTAGATATTAAAGGTACACAAGGCTAAGCGTGAATTGTTCTACTTGTTACGATGGTTTTCCGAAGTCAGTGTGGTCGTACTCAGGCTCGTTTAGAAATAAATCTGTATGCTTGTCAAGATGGTTTACTTTCTTTCCGGGATTGTTGAGCTTACTGTATGTATCATCGGTAGCAATCAAAGATACACCAGCTTTGAGTTTTCCTGCAGATTTGTCGATATGGGAGTACGTGTCATTGGCAGCTTTCAGAGTTTCAGCAGACGTTGGTTTGCCCGTAGTCTTTAAAGCATGTGAATATGTATAATAATCTTGGTTGTAGCCACTCTGGAGGATTTGTGTGTGTGAGTAAGTTGGATCATTTACAGCTGTAGTCATAGACTTCAAATGTCCGTAACCGTATTCGTCAAAAGGTATTTGGTCGTTACTGACTGACCTTTGACTATCGTCTGTAGTCTCATAATGGTAGTTGCTTTCTTCAGTGGTTCCAACGTTTTCCGAATTTGCCATATTTCTAGCGGGTCTATTTACGTACACGGGGATGTCAGACTGGATAATATCTTGATCGTTGTATGCTTTATTAGCTATTGCAGAAAAAGGATGACTGGCTTTATCAGACTTCTTATATATGACACTTGTGTCGTCTTTCTTCTGATTTCGGTTTTTTCTGAAATAATTGTTAAGAGCAATGATGTAACAGTTCTTATTTTGACCGTTTTTGTTACATAACAAGAGAAACAAATTGTGAAGTGACACTGAATAATCATAAGTAAATATAGGATATTTTTCTTTTGTTACACCGTTCCAAGGCGGTAACCCATCTGGTTCTCATTTTTGTTTATTGTTAGTGGTGTCTTTTTTGAAACTGATCATTTTATTAACCATGCTCTCTCCCTCTCTCTTCTTCTTGACTGTGTGGGGAGGCTGTTTTTTTCTGAATGTGGCGATTCCTGATATGCATATTTCACCATTCTATTAATAGTTTCTTTTTCCTAATCTCATGCACCTCATAACAAAGAGCTGGGTAAAAAAATGACTTGGTAAACTTTCACGATAAAAAGTTGTTTAAGAGACGATGGTTGAATGTTGAACAAATTGTCATGAGCAAATTAACCGAGGTAATCTTTGGGTGATAAAACATATTGACTTTAAATATATATAGTTTAACTGTTGCCATAGCGATTAGATTCCCAGCCCGATACGTTATCATTGAGATTTACAGTAGCGTTGTTCGTGCACGTTGGGTATCATAAAAGTCTCCCCGTGCAAACATGTGTAAATCATGATTTGACAGAGCCATGGCACATTTAATACGATTATATCTTAAGTTATTGAACCATTCCAAGATCACTGATGGTTAAATTGACATATAACAGAATAAAGGGTTTGACAATGTGTAACTTAACAAAATAAAAGGAATCTAAAAATTAAAGCTCATGCTCAAAATAATTATGATACTGTTGCACAATTTGATAAAAAAAGTTAAACTGAACTAGAAAATATTTAGCAATTGGAAAGACGATCTAATTAGGCCTGTTTATTGGCAGCCGTGGAAAATAAATTCTAGATCCGTCATGTAATCTATATTTAAGCGCTGAATGAGCTAGCAGGAACATTTTTTTGATATTTTATGACTATAATTAGTAGAAAAAAATTAAATCTTTTATCAAGGGAAAAATGAACACGTTGTCGCAACAGTTACCTTATGATTAGAAAGATTATCACAGCAACCGCAGCAAAAACGACAGTTAAAGGAACTGATACGTAGACTGCAAGCAGGGTTGTGCTTGTTTGCGCTGAAGGAAAAGTGCACTACAGAAAATGCGTATGTTTTAATATGAATCTTCTTTTACAACGCAACTTGTGTAAGAACATAGTATCGAAAGTTGACATCAACATTGTATCCAATGTATTTTTATGAAGCGCATTAACCAAAGACGAAACATAAAATTTGTTATCGGTAGATCTCCATATATGCATTTGAAATGTTGTATTTTTAAAATATATCTAAATCCCAATTTCACACTTTTTCACAGTCATGAAAGTAAAACCTAGTAAGTAACTTACCGGTTGGGTTATTGCTAAACATTGAATTGTTAGCCGTAACAGTTGCATTTGTGACAGAAATTTCACTCGTTGTTGTCAAGATTGAGATGGATGTCGCACGTGCTGATGTCGCATCAGTTGTTAACTGTGTCGTTGATATAGATGTAGTCGATAACCGGGTTACCGGCGATGAAGTAGAGAATGGTGTAGAAAACTTTGTTGTACTTGTGTCTGATTTTGAAGGTAGTTAGAAAGAGAATTGTCAGTCATATTCATAAGAATATATCCAGAATCAAGAAACATCATACACGGCTGTCTATAATTTTAGTTTTTAA
The DNA here is from genome assembly GCA_038501625.1 of Corbicula japonica. Lineage (NCBI taxonomy): Eukaryota > Metazoa > Mollusca > Bivalvia > Venerida > Cyrenidae > Corbicula > Corbicula japonica. The sequence goes on along the minus strand of JAZAYU010000231.1, from coordinate 71,646 downwards.
CCTTTATTCGATTTGGTTTGGACTGAAAACCTATCCCGTATATATGTCAACAATATAAATAATACTAAACATATCTTTTCACTTTCTGCAATAAAACATTATATTCTGAAAAGAAGGGCGCGTGAAATATTGTTAGTTTTCCGGTTTCTTATTTTCGTTATTCATTTTGCATTTCGACACTTTTATACTTACTCAATATATCATAAATAGCTATAGTTGCACTATTGGCTGTCTATAATTTTAGTTTTGAATTTTCGTTCGATTGCTTATTTCTAAAAAATCTCTGGCTTTCGCCTCAAACAGGTCGCTGTCTGAAAAATGCCTTAACCACATGCCTTAACAAGCAAGTGTTGTTGAATAACTGGCTGGTAAATGTTCTACATTATCATATGAATGTTATTTCAAAATATTTTAAATGAATATTTGATCATGCACTAAAAATATTTAAACGAAAGAATTGTCGAATATAATTTGCGTTTCAGGAAGACAAAACCACTTGGCAGAAACCAAACATCCTTTTATCGTGGTGTAAGCAAATTGTTTTGTTTCTTAACAAGCAAGCATACTCGGAATAACTGTTTCAGGGGTACATAACGGATCTTTTAAGACGAGTAAAATGAAATGATTTCTTGGTTTGGACTGAAAACAAATCTCGTATGTATGTCAACAAAACAAATAATACTTAAACATAGCTGTTCACCCTTCAATAATAATAATATTCTGAAAAAGAAGGGCCGCGTGAAAATATTGTTGGTTTTCCGGTTTCTTATTTTCGTTAATTTTTTGCATTTCGACACTTTTATACTTACTCAATGTATCATAAATAGCTATAGTTGCACTATTACCACATAATTCATTATTGTTCTCATTCCCTGGACATTGCGTTGTACATGTTGCCGAAGATATATTGTTACGAACGCCAAATCCACAATAACAGTTGAATCTCTAAATTGACAAGAATGTATATAAAGTTTAACGTAAAAATAAAAATAATAATAAATTTCATTTTAAATGAAAACGGATATTTTTGTGATAAGACGACATTTAAAAATTGTGAACATTTGCAGACTGTTATGGCGTTATTAAGCTGTCGTGTTTTTGTTTTTTTAATCTTTAGAAGGTTTCATTTTCTCTTGTAAACGTTTCTTTAAAACCACATGTGAGCTTGTAAAACATTTAACTTATGAAGAAGTGAAGTGTAAACGGTGGAAAAATCATCATATGTTGAGAAAGAGAATGACTTAAAATTATTTGATTTAATCTTTTTAAAACGTTCGCTAAGAAAGGTTAGAGGGGACACCACTTGTCTTAATGCTTTGCGTCAAATCAATTATTGTTTTCTCATTTTGACCAAAGCATTTTAAGAAGTCGTTTTAATAAGAACGAAATGCTTTTTAGTTTTTAATCATTTCGTATATATTGCTTTCGAATTGCCATCAAATAATTTGCAATGCAACTTAAGTCTTTTCGTATAACGGGATCTATGAGTAAAGTCATCAAGACACATAAAGACAAGATGGAAGATTTTCGTTTTTCCGACATATTTTACTAGAGTTCTGAAACAATTTTCTTGTATCATTTTATCTTTGAATTCTTCTGTAAAGTATACGTTATTTTTAATGATGGCGGATATAGGACTGACGTTTCAAAGCTGTACCTAGAACGGTTACTGAGAGAAAGACAATTTTGAAAAAAAAAACTTAATAAAATGATGCCTACGCGCCCGCCCAGTGACATACCCCAGTCTAATTAACAGGATTTTTCTTAAGCAAACCTGGTTAAAAACATAGTCACATTTATTTAGAAACATTTAAAAAGCAATTTAAATGTGCTTTGTGGTTACTTGTTAATTTGTCAACAGTGATGGAGAAACAATCGTTTTACTGCGTTTATACATAGATGGGCTTCATAAAAACATCCCTAGTTTATGATAGCTAGATGTACTGTTGCAAATGAAAAGCCTGCATAAATATACAGTATAAAATGAAAAGTATGTACCTTTCCCTTAAACCAACACAGAAGACCTGGCTACCACAATACCTCGACATATTTTCTTGGAAATGTTGTAAAGCTTAGAATTTGAAAGTGTGTATTCCTATTTCAAGATCTACCGTCAAACCTGTTTTAAGAAACCTCCCAATGGATGACAAAATGTGGCCGCTTAACCCCGGTGGCTGTTAAAGACAGGCAAAGTAAGACCAAAATGGCTATTTAGGACATATTAAAGATGGCTGTTTAAGGCAGATGGCTGTTGAATGCAGGCGATTTTTAGGGTGATCAAGGTCGCACACAAGAAGCACTATGTCCTCATGTAAGCATTTATAGAAATACTGTATTTCTGTAATAAAACATCTCAGTTGTAGCTTTAAATAAGACGTTTTAGAGAGAAACTGTTTCAGAAGTCGAGTAACCTTTGTGGAAAAAAAAAACTTCGTTCTTATCGTCATGTGTCTTGACGACTTAACTGATATATTACGTTATACGAAATGACGTAAGTTGCATTGACAAATATTTCATGTCAATTCAAAAACAAAATATACGAAATTATTACAAAGTTCTTAGCTTTTCGTATGAATAAATATGATTTCATAATTTTTTTGATCAAATGAGAAAAAACAAATCGATTTAATGCAAAACATTAAGTCAAGTAGCGTCCCCTCTAAGCTTCCGTAGAAAGAGACGAGTTTGGCGGAATATGTCTTTTTTTTGCGTTTTGTGCTTTAAGGAAAACAATAAATATTATATATATTTTTCTGGAATTAAGGCAAATCAGTATTTTTATCGTTGGACCATAGGCCGCTCACCAAGGTATGATTTTAATCTGAAAAAAAAAACGCATTGAAGTTTTCATGTTCACTACATATGCACGCTATTGTTTGGAACAGATTCACAATCGCTACTACTTACTTAGGATAAATAATGCGTTGAGCTCAACACAACTGAGTGGCAGTAAAATGCATTTCCATTACTGTCAACGAACACGTTCAATCAAAGCGGGCCACAAGGTACCAACACATAATTATACGTTATGGCAGTATTAATAATTTTCAATTTTAAAATGACTAAACGAAGTTGAAGCTGTGTTATTTTATGTGAGTTAATTATTTTGAATATTTGTTCTTTTTTATTATTTCCAATTAGAAACAGCATAAGGTTAAGCATGTTCTCTTGCATCATTTATTGCAATAAACGCTTTAAAACTCGGCAATTTATGCACGAGACACATTAAAATCAATTTCCGATGAACTATTTTCAGGCACCTTTACACATCAAACAACGGATTTAAAAATGTTGTTGTAACATTGAAAGAAACATAGACGTGCTACTGATAGTTATTAAAACAGGAATCATTGTAGTGGCAAGTAAATGTTAATTAGTGAAATGTTACATGTGGATGACTCGAAATAATGTGCCAAATATTCTTTCTTATCATCATTATATAGAGGAATATAAAGCTAACTTAAACCTTGTCGTGGATTGTGAACTTCAATTAATTGATTATTCGCTGGGAAAAGTCAATCAAACAGTATTTTAGTCATGTATGCCTGTATGTATCATTTTTGTACATGTGTCAGTATAATCTAAATATAACAAAAATCATCGGATTTCTTTCAATTATATTTAAATGCGCATGTCAATTTTCTTAGCTTACCAGGACACATTTCTTTAAAGTAAAATACAAGTCATTCGGCTTCAGCTGTACAAAATTATGATTCCTGGGTTGTGAAATGTTATTGTAGCGCCTCGGATACTGATCAGGGAGCAGATAAGAATCCCTAAGATTTCGGTAAGTTTAAAACTTTCATTTCTGTTAAGTATACAAGCGATCGTTTGCCTTTCTAACAAGCTCCTACTTTCACTATCATATGACCTGGTATAGTGTTTCTGTTACTGTTATGTTTGACGTAACGTTAATAAAAATGTTACTCTTTACCTTTGCTCCAGCGAATCTCTTTGCTTTAGTTTTACAAGAAGCTTTGCAACGTTCTCCAGTATTATTATTGTTTTTCGAGTATCCGACAACTGTGCGTGTCAAACTATTTCCCGACGAATCTTGAAAACAACCTAGATACCCATCTGGCTGTTGTGCTGAAAAAGGAAAGTCATGCTTGCTTAAGTCCAGTGCAAAGTATTTAATTACTTTAATATAGTAGTGATTAATATATTAAAATAATATTGAAATTATAGAAACTCCTTAAAACCAGAACTATATTTTATTTCCTAAAAAGTTGTAACTTCAATTATCATTTCACACAAATAAACTATACACAGGAGTGTATATTGGATAATGCTGGGGTATTTTTGATTATACTGAATTGTGCGATTGTCCTAATCCAAAAGTGTGTTCTAATAAAATTGTTTTTAAAACTTCAGACGGTAGGTACTATGTATTATTTAAGTAATAACTATATCATGTTTTCTCATTACAAATTCAACAACCATATTTTGTATAATTAAGCACCAAATTAAAAATCTAGAAGTTTGGAGTTTATGAATAAGACGCTTTCAAAACCTAGTTTCCATTGAGTTGATAATACGTATGCGCGTCATTAAGTTTTTTTTACTTTTTATCTTCGAGAATTTAAAACAATCTGTGATAATCTGTTTTTTTAAACTGGGTTTTCTATCTTTCTTTGCCGATACCTTGATTTTTCGCAGTACTTTGAAATGTTTTATTTTTCGTTTAATATTAACTGTTGGAAAAAAAAATCGAACGTACTTTCCAGCGTCTCATTTAGGTAACCGAAACGTCCGTTTTGCTAATCTTATAGCAATTTGATTTCAAGTTTTTAGCATTTGTTTATGTGGTACATGTATTTGCTTACCAAAAGTTTGTTTTTATTTGTTATATTACTCGAATATTTTGTTAATAGTTTTTAATCGTACCCGTATTATGAAGTAATTTATTTTATATCTGTGTATTTGTTTCAAGTTTCATCGCAATTGTTAAACAATATTTCAATCTATTTTAAGCCCTTAAATGTAAAATTTTTGAAGAAACCTAAATGCAAACAAATACAGATCTAGAAATAGCTGCACGGTATTTAAAAAAAACTTTTGCTTGAGAAAATTAAACATTTATTGATTGTAATGAACATAGAGCATTTTTACAGATGGTTCTTATGATAATTATACTTAAGGGACCTGTCCAGACCTTATCCTGGCGCTCTCATTTTTATTGGATAATATTTATTTGAGATTTAGTACCTCTATTTATAAACAAGTAATAGGCATTCCAATGGGTACTTATTTTGCATCCCTTGTTTCTGATCTGTTTTTATACTGTTATGAAAGAGATTTTATGTTATCTCTTTCTTTAAAGAGTACATGGGTTTACAGTTATTTCCTACTCTAAAACGTTAATTAGATATTAAAGAATAATTCAAGAAGATTTGACGCATATATTTATTATCGTTACTTTGCACGAGACGGTCAAACTTGTAGTGGTCCGCTGAGCTTTTTTCAAACCATTCGTATCGGTTGTTCCCGTAAATTTCCGCCGCGAGCTCCCGGAAGTTGTAGCGTGACGTCACAAGCAGTACACAGACGATCGATAGCCATTTTGTTTGTTTATGATTAGCGAGGAATTCATCTGTAAACTAGTTAAAATGTGGAGTTTTCAAGGCAAATATGCCTGGTGCACAGTGTGTGGTGGGGGGGTTGTACAAATAAACGAGGAAACAACATAAGTTTGCACCATTTCCCGAAAGAACAGGCTCTTCGGGATCAGTGGATTAGAGCGATCAAGTCGACTGGAACAAATGTATCGAGTGTGAATTGGAACGGTCCCAGGGAAAACACATCCTTTAATTCTCAGTTGGTTTGTAGTGAACATTTTCTCCCGACTGATTTCACATTACGTACAAGGCTTAGTTTGGAGGCAGGGATACCCTACAAACCTCAGCTTTAGGAACGTGCGGTCCCAAGCTTATTCGGGAGGAAATCTGGTGAAGCTGAACGTCCACTTCGTCAAGCCTTCAGGAAAAGAGAATGTGCAAGGGTAACTAGTTTCTGAAAATTGTATTTCGATAAAGTTGGCACTGCCGCTGAAATTAAGTTAAAACTGCCCAGAGTAATTCTAGCCAAGTTCTTATGATACAAGATTTCTTCGGTTTGATGAACTATAAGTCTACATTACCAGTCAGAGATAATTGAAGGGTTAAATAAATAAAAGTCAGCTTCTCTAATGTTCAATAGATTTCAAATCGGCCTTAGAAATTGGTAAAAAGTCTGCACTGTAAGCCGGAAGATCGGACCCGGAAGATCAAGGTTCCTGGTAGAGGCTTCTCTTCAGCATAATTAATAAATTATAGCCAATTAATCTTGGAGCTTCTTTTGATGAAAATAAATATTTATTTCCACTCTCTCCATACAGCAATATTTTTAAATGCAGTTATTTTTATTTTCAGATTGTTAACGAGTATGAGGCAAAGAAAGAGATTGGTATTCTTCAAAGTACTCAGAAGTGTGTGATGTCTTCTGTGAACAAAGAGGTAACCTTTTTCAGTGAATATTTTGTCTTTTTTCCCCAGCAGGGCTTTTTATTACTGCCAGGCAAAGGGGCCCTATAATCTTGGGACAAATAGTGTGAATTTTTCTCTAAAAGGATATGAAAAAAACTGAGGTTAAGTTACCTTTTGGGGAAAACTGCATAATTTTACTTTAAAGAAATTTTCTGGAAAAAAAGCCCTGCCCAGATTAAAATTTTCTCGAGGACTAAACAAAATTATGAAAAAGATTAGGCTTTAAACAGTTTTATTTTTATTCCTTTCCTCTATTCATGTCCATAGGTAATCAGTGTAGATTCAGATCAGCCAAAACATGTCTGTATTATCTGATCAGGATCTACTCTGTTAAACCATTAGAATAAGACCAAGAAAAAAACAAGGTAGGTCTGGATCCAATCAGTGATATTGCTTATAACAACACGGTCTCTGTAAATTTCTGACGATTTCTTCATCAAACCGACGAAGTAACCAAGGGTGACAACAAATGTTCAACTAGATTGCCGCGAAGTGTAGCAAAAAAAGAAATAGGACTGTCCATCTCCACAGATCCCTGAAGCCCCTACTCCAATTGTCCTTGAAGGCCTCGCCTCAAGTATACCAGTTATTGAAGAAGTCACTTCTCCAAGCATTCCAACTATCCCTGAAAGCCTCGCCTCAACTTCAAGTATGGCAGTTACTGAAGAAGTCCCTTCTGCCAACATACCAATTGTTTGTGAAGACTCAGCCTCTTCACTGCAGTGCCCAGAGAAGGATGTGGTAAGCAAGCAATCAGAGTAAATGTTTAGTGTAATAACTCGAGCAGTTTTGAGACATAAATAATTAGCATTCTCAGTGCATTATCATTTTCTGTTTGTCAATAACTTACTACAATATCAAATTGGCAACAGCAAGTTATTGAAGTCATTTGGTAGAGTGGAAGCTTACCTCTTACTCTGTGATATATCACGTGTGACCAGTAAAAACCCAGATTGTCTACTTGTATTCTATTTAATTTAGATCTACACTGCACACCTCATGGTCAGAAATTATCTAATAAAGTGAAGAGTGTAGATCCTGATCAGATTACACAGATATGCCGGCTGATCTAGAACTATTCAGTATGCATGGCATAAAAGCTATCCCTTGGAGTAAATGTTTAAGTTACTGCTTTCAATTAAATTTTCTCTGGCTGTTACAGTTTTTTTTTCTTTTTCAGGTTGATCAGGTTACGTGTAAGGGAGTGAAAAAGACAAAGGAAAAGATGCGTCATAAGAGCATTCAGGTTAACATTACCAAGAAGAAACAAGTTGTCACTCATACGAAACGTATGCCTTTTTCTGTCATTTTGCTACATAATGGTCTAACTCCAATTTTGTTCCTGTAAGGAAATTGTTATTTTCATAACTATATTCAAGCACTTGCTTTTCAGTTGTTGAGTACGTGGAGACCTAATCAATGTTTTATATATTCATTATTATGCCATGAATTCAATAAATTATTGATTTGATTCATAAATTAACATTTTTCAATGTACTCAATTTAATCAAGATCTTCAGGAGAAAATTTTGAATCAAGACAAATAAATTTATAGTGGTTTATATTTTTATGTCCTGGAAAGTGTAAAATGAAATTAGTCTTGCCAACGGCTTTACTGCAGCAAATTGCAAGATAAGTGTAATGGACGTATTTCAACTATATAGTATAAATTAAGCATATTTACATCGAATTTAAATGTAGCATATTACAGATTGTTTTAAAATTGATATGTCTTTTTCAGGTACGCAGACACTCCAAAAACATCACGTTCAGATGGTATCCGGTGAATGCCAATACAACTTAGATGATATACAGTTAGGTGATAACAGCTATCCTTCCACACCTGTGAAAGGAGCTAGACGTCGTAACCATTCCTCTACACCAGTTGGCAAGAATGTGCCACCAATGATTGTACAGTCACCATGTGGTTATTCCACTTTCACATCATCTACCTTTTATGATGACAATGATGAAACTTACATTCCTTCTGACGTCTCACAGTCAGAAAGTGAGACCAGCTTCGACCTTCCCAAGTAAGTCAAGAATAAACAGGTTTAATAAATGATTAAAGAACTATCCATTTCTAACTCAGATATAGCTTAGATGTTTACTGTAAAATATTGAAACAATTCTTGTCTGTAAAAACAGTAGAATACACAACTGTCTCCGATTTCAGAAAACTTGATTTTGTTTCCATTCTGAGTTTGGCTACTTTTTCTAAATGATCGCGCATCAAATGATCATAAGCTCAGGCAATACATATCAAAAAACTAATTTTAAGGTTTGACTGCAATCAAATACAGAACATGCATGCACCATTTAATAACAATGACCATTGTGGTATCAAATGGCTTTGAATACACTAATTGCTGAAGTGCTTCCCTAAGTTCTCAAAAATGCATATCATAATTAGACTGTAACTCAAATTTTTTAATTGATGTTTTATTGCTTCAGGACAGACCCTCTTACCCAACCCAAGTACGTGGTGTTTGAGGACAATTTGATGAGCCTTTTTCAACAATGCCCGATGTGTGGACTTAATACTGAAAGTGAAATTACTCAGAGACAAGGTAGCTACATTGCGGTAAGACAAGATTGTTTGTGTGGTTATCAGAGAAGATGGGAATCACAACCAAGGATTGGAGCTACTCCGGCAGGGAACGTTCTGATGTGTGCAGCACTGCTGTTCTCAGGATGTAGTGCGTCAAAGATATTCAGGATGTTCAGCTTTTTCAATTTAGTGACTGTAACCTTAGATACATTCTGGGAGCATCAAAAAAAGTTCTTGTGGCCAGCAATAGACAGAGTGTGGACATCATACCAGTCAAAAGTACACGAGTCCATTCGAGCTAGGGGAGGAAGAGTGGTAGTTGCAGGAGATGGACGGGCAGACAGTCCTGGCCATTCAGCTAAGTTTGGTGTCTACACCATGGTTGACCTGGAGACTAGAAAAGTGATAGATATGCAGCTAGTACAGGTACACTTTTTATATAATTATTGATTACAAAAATGTTATTTGCTAGGATGACTACACTGTCTCCTTTTTTAATTTTTGGTTATAAATAACCGAATTAATCTAAAAGTGGACAGTGTAGATCCAGATCAGTTATCACAAGTGTGATGGAGGATCTAGATCTACACTGTTAACCCATTGGATAACTGCCATATCCTTTTGGGTAAAGATTAATTGAATACGCTGGTGCTTTCTAGGCACGAATTTGTCGGTGTTTGAGAGAAATGTTCAAATGGCTTTTTAACCCTTTACTCCATTGACACAGCCTATATTACACACGCAACCAGTGTTGATCCAGATTCATTGAATCCATGAGGTAAACGATTAATGGTATTAAAAGTGTTCTTTTTTATTTTTGTTGTAGAGCAACGAAGTTAAGAGCAGTTACCACATGGAATTAGAAGGCTTGAAAAGGGCAGTCGATAATCTGAAGAGGAAGGGAATTACCATTGCTGAAATCATAACCGACAGACACATGCAGATTCAGAAGTGGATAGTTTTTTACGTGAGAATCTTGTCGACTCCACTCATAGCTATGATGTATGGCACATTGCAAAAGGTACACTATTCAGGTTATACAACTCAATTATAATACAGCCATTTAATCCACAGGACAGGATTTGTCTATTTTGGTGCAGATTAAACAAATGCATACTGTACTAGTTGCAATTTGAAACAATGATTCATTTTCCTTTATGTCAGTCATATAATCCTGTAAAGCTATGTTCAGCAGGTAGTTCTTAATTAAATGTTTCAGCAATGGTACATTTTGATTTTAATCTTTTTTAACTGCTGTGGAACTGTATTGTGACCGATCTTCCCAATCTATTCTATGTTTTATGTTGTTATTAGGTCTGAAGAAAAAACTGCTTGCTTTGGGGAAGGAGAAAGATTGTGCCATTGTCAACAGCTGGGTGAAAAGTATTACAAACCACCTGTACTGGTCTGCCTCCTCCAGCAAGCATGGAGATGGTGATCTTATCGTTGCAAAGTGGAAGTCGGTGGCTAATCATGTTCAAAATGTTCATAACAACTATGGGGATATGTACAGGGCGTGTGAACATGAACAGTTAACAGACAGAGATTGGTTGAAACCAGGTATGCATATGGTCAATGTAGATGCTTGATGATCATATCGAAAAACAGAAACAGTTCTGTCGTAATCATCCGCAATAAATTTATTTAAAAAAATGAGTAATCAGGGCCCAAGATCATAAAACTAAGTTTTGAGATCAGTCTCAAATCTCAAGGATCTGATCGGCTGAAATGGCGACTAAAGCCAATCAGATGCTTGAGATTTGAGACTCATCTTCAGATTTAGTTTTATGATCTTGGGCACTGATGTTTTTTCTCGCCTTGCCTTTTTTTTTAAATCTGAGAATACGACAAATAACAATAATGATTTTTTATTGCTCACAGTAGGATCTCGACTATGCTGTACTCTTCATCCGATATTTTTTATTGTAAATGTCATGTGATCAGGATCTACACTGTCAGCTGTATACTGTAATCAGCAGTCTGGTCAGGATCAAAACTGTTTGTTTATGCTAAAAACCTATATATTGTTTACATGTAGTGAAGGGTTAATTACTGGAAAGTAATGTATATGTTAAATTTGCAGTATCCAATGCCAGTGTGAAGTTGGAGGACATTATTCTAAACAAGAGACTATGTACCGACATAAAGAAAATGTCTACTTCGTATCAAACATCGTTTTTGGAGTCCTTACACAGTGTAATGAACCATTTTGCGGCCAAGATGTATGGGTATTCTTATCACAGACAGCTGTACAGGTAAAAACTGAAGTTTAAAGACATTTTCATTTTGGAAAGTTTTCACATGGCGCCTGATAAGAAACAAATTTATGACAGAACCTATTCATAGGTAATTACAACTAATAACTTAGCACTTAAAAAGATTCATCAATCCATGTTGAGGATAATATAAGCTAACATCATTCATCTTTATTGTAAGATTTGTAAATAAATATATAAGGGAAATGTTTATTAATAATTTTCCACTAGACTACACATTCTTACAATGGCTGTAGTACTGACCAGTTCAAGGGGGCTGTGAATGTCCATGGCAGTATTGATCTTTACAATGTTTGGTAAAATTGCTGTGAATGTGATTAATATTGCACTCTTTCTACTCCAATATTTTCATTTTAAGGATGTTCTTTATTACCCTTTACTCCATTGATACATCTTTTTGCCTGTGCCACCAGTGTAGATTTTAATCAGCCAGTACATCTGAATAGGATTTATAGTCACCCTTAGAAAACACATATCCTTGGAGTAAGGGCTTATATTTAATAATCAACTTGAGTCTGAATATTCTTTTGCAGGCAACAACTAGCAGCCCTACACTTTGGTGAAAACTTGAAGAGGGAAGTAAAAATTGGCAAAGATGGAAAACCACAAGTGAAAATTCTGTTTCCTAAATACAAAAAAAAATGATGAATATACCGTAAAATTGTGCAGAGAAGAAATGACATTTAGTTATGTGATTGAACTTCTCAAAGAAACAGTGAACGTTTGTGAAGGAAAACAGTTAATTCAAGTCTTCAGTCCAGCCCCCCCACACCCCTTTCATCATCCAAAAGAAAGCCAAACAAGACGGAAGCACTGGCGTCTTTGACATCAAGATTCAAAAAGATGAAAAAGTGACATTTACTTAGCTGCTTGTAGGGTTGTTGCGTATAAAAAAAATTCAGTGCTGTGTTAATATGTACATAGAGGAATGTAGGAATAGTTTTAACAATCAACTTATAGCCATTTTATTGCTAACAAAACTGAGGCACTGGCCTCATTTACTTTGAGATGATAATAATCAAGTTATTAGGTAGTTGCAAGATGAACATTACCATGTTGTGAATATATGTATATATATATATAAATAGTTTGAAGAATCAATTAAAGTGCCTTCTGAGATATTTATCTTGATAATTAAATATTATAATGATAGTTTTTGTTTGCTAATTTTTACATTTATAACCAAACATTTACTTTTTTGCATACAAAAACCAGTAAGCAAATCTAGAAAAGCCATACTCCACAGTGCCTTCCCTCTCAGCAAATAAAAACTTGTATGCAAATCAAATCTTGAAAACTAATTTAGTGTACACTATTTAAACACCACACTAGGCATTTTCATTGTCTAAATTTGGTGATGCTGTTCAACTGTTTATTTCTGAAAAGAAACCAGGGAAAACGCTGTCATATGTCACACTTATTGTGACTTAATGACTGCTTTTTTACATCTGGAACGTTTAGACCATGTTAGTCATTATTTCGGAACTATCCTTACAAAATAACAGGCAGTAATTACAGACAGGTGCTTGCTAATAAAAAACCAAGTGTAAAGGTTACAAGTCTGAAGTTGGGGACCAGACTCAGATCTCAAGCTTGCCAAATTTCATGTCCTACTGGTTAATAGCCAACATGTTACTGTTATTGTGGAACCATGATTGGTTGAAATGGTTACTGTGGTATCATTAAATTTCGCGGTGGTCTAATTTTCCCGTATTTCGCGCTAGGGATTTGTGGGCGAAATCAAACCATTGAATATCTAGTCTTATTAGAAAAATACAAGTGCGCGAATTAAAGCCCTCGCGAAAATGTCACTTATGTCGTTTGCGCGAAATTTGTTCCCTGCGAAATTAATGATACAACAGTAATTGTTTTGGTGGACTATTTCCATTTCAACCGAAGCTGGAGATATAATGGTTCCCCATTTCGGTTCATACTGTGTTCCACTAGCTTCAGAATCTCAAGGGTCATTTTGATATTATCGGGGATTCGGCCAATCAATACCCAAAATACCCCTTATTTACCTCACGGGTCAAATGGCACCTGAATGTGTGTCTACTGTAGTTTGACAACAGCCAAAACTGACCAAGGACTTAAAATGTTTCTCTCCTTTTAAAGATTTTTTTAATTATGTAAATTGTTACCAGACAAATAATACGAAAATTCAAGATGTAACTTACGTTTTATTACCAGAAAATAAACTACAAGAAGAAATATATATGTATATAAATACGTATGTTCAACAGTATCACTTGGGCACAGTCAACTTTATTAAGGATCCTGATAGCCTTTGTACTCCTGTGAAGGATAGCAATCTCGTATTTGTGTCACTGCACAGGCTGGAAGCACAACTCTGACCTCTTTTCCGAGATAACCCCAACACCACCTTGCCAACTGTCGTTATGCAACATACCTCCTTTGCCTGAAACAAGAATATATTAGGAAACCTGAATGCTGTTCAATATGTAGAAACTTTTTCCACTTTTAATAAAAGTTTTGCATTTAGAATTTTGGATTTGAAAAGAATTTAATGAGATGAAATGCATTAAAACACATGCTGACCGTCTTAGTATTTTTGAAGTGGCATAGACAACTTACAAGCCTATTCATTATACCAAAAACATAAAGTCATTGGTAAAGCTGAGATTTCACACATTTATTCCCATATCATAAAACACTTACTTGCTTTCATTAAAAAAAGTGAATCCTTAAAAATGTTAAAATTGTATAAAAACCTGTGAACAGAAAATAAGCTTACTCATTTATGCTAGCAGCATTGAAATCTCCATACTGCTGTCGGTACTGGTAATAGGCAGTCTCAAGAACATACCGATCAAGGCATACTGTTGTAAAGCCAGGGTGATCAGTCAAGCACTGTACCTCTGCACCAGTCTCTTGTCTGTACTCCTCTAACTTTTGCTGAATGACTGCGATTTCCATGCAACATTTGCACTCTGTCACAGTCGGCATCTGTGCACAGTGGCCACATTGGCACCTGAAAATAGTAATGCAACATTTTTTAAAAATTCACAGCTTGTAACCAGTGTGGACCCAGATCAGTGCATCTTGACAGCCTGATCTTTGTTAACACTGTTCTATTTGCAGATAAATTATAATCAATGGTTGCAATCGTCCAAACAGAGGATCACTCCATGAACCTGCAAAATACTTACAGGTCTAATAGCCCCTGTCTACTTTCTGTATGTAAAAATCATTTTTAGGACTGAAAACTTGTAGAAATTCATATTCACAGAGATTTGAAATTCATCAAATGAACCATTTAAAACACTGAAAATATCTGCATGTGCTCGTTAAAACCGGCCTGAATCATGGCTTGTGTGCCTTTTTACGAAGTTTCGCGTCAGACCCATGAATATTTAGCTCAATTTGAGCGAACACAATCATTCGCCTAAAATACGTTTTTTTAATAAAACTTTTCTAAGCACGAACGTTTATTCCCCCACAAAAGAATAAAAAATTTAAACGAAACACAATTTACCAGTCCAAATAATGTGTCCTGTCATCGTTGTTATCCGGATCTTCTGGGTCCAAGTCTCTGTTATTTTCCCCGTCCTGCAGTCTTAAAACCGGTTCAAACTGATAAGGCAAAGCCCCAGTATCACTGTCATTATTGTCGTTCGAGTCGTAGTCTGTCACAGAACCCGAAGAACAGTACAATTCTAAATCACTCGCTTCGCTCTCGCTGCTCGCCATGTTTGTTTTACAATACGGGTACTTCCTGTGACGTCACTTACGATTGAACTTTTGATTTGACCTTCGGAAATTTCCGGAAGTTCGTCCGTCACTTTTCGTAAAGGTGTGCTTTATACACATTTCATATAGCACGTACACAGGTAAATCGACGGAGACCGACGGAAATTTTTAGGCCAGTCTAATCTACTAACCATATATATTTATATAAGTGAAACAATATCCGTGAACCCATGTACTCTTTAAGATGATATTATTACAGCTTTTAACAACACCTCTAGGTACCTTGATGATTTATTAAATATTGATAATAACCACTTTCCATCACTAATTTGATTTATCCTAAAGAACTATAGCTAAATAAAGCGAACACTTCAGAAAAGCAAGCAAACTTTCTTGATCTAAATCTGTCCATTGAAAATGGTTACGTCACTACTCAAATATATGATAAAAGAGATGATTTTAATTTTAATATAGTAAATTTTTCTGTTTCTAGACGGCGAAGTTCCTTGTGCAACTTCTGGCGGGGTTTATATCTCACAGCTTGTTCGCTTTTCAAAAGCTTGCAACGATGTGAATGATTTCAATAAACTTAATCTTTGCATTACGGAAAAACTATTAAAACAAGGTTATCGGTATCACAATTTAAGGAAAAACTTTAGCAAGTTTTATCGCCGATACCCAGATCTAATTCATAAATACAGGTGCAGTTTTGAATCACTATTGCAACACGGTATTTCACAGTCAGTTTTTATGAAGATTTAATTTATAAACTCGAGAAGATAAAATGCAATGTTAATTTCTCCCGGTTATTCGTAAAAACCATCTGTAAATTTAAAAAGAAAGGTTACCAACATGATATTTTACAGCGCTCTGCAGGCCTGGCGATTAAACCATCTACAGTTGATCATTATGATTACCTCTTTGGTTGCACGACGATGGCAGAGGTTTAAGAGTTTATGAAGGTTTATGGGGAAATCTTTTCTTAAAATAACCTAGAAGCTTGATTTGTTTCTTTTATCCCTGTCATCGTGTTCTTGTTGATTTTACTCCAGGTGTTCTGGTCTCGGTAAGATCATTGAGTACCCGCCCTTCGGCTTTGCAATGCTATTAGCTTCTTATGTTTTATATGTGTGTGTGCTTTTGCATGCAAAATTGTTGAGCCGATGGGTGGGTTGGAATTATTTCACTAAGACAACTTGTACTTGTTTTGTGATACGAGAACCTGTTTGGGCAAGTGTGAGGTTGGTGCACCCTAGAACCTGGTTTAAACCCCCAGTGGCATTTTGTTTTGCCACTGACCGTTCCAAGGCGGTAACCCCTCTGGTTCTCACTTTCGTTATTTGTTTGTGGCGTCCATTTTAAAACTGATTATTGTAATACCATGCTCTCTGTTCCTCTCTTCTTTTTGGCTGTGTGGGGAGGCTGTGTATGCTGGATGTGGCCATTCCTGATATGCATATTTCATTTTTTTTTTCGTGAAAACAATTGTTATTTAACAACTATTAAACAACATTAATTACTAAATTTTATAAGAAGGTGAAATATGCATATCAGGAATCGCCACATTCAGAAAAAACAGCCTTCCCACACAGTCAAGAAGAGGGAGAGAGCATGGTTAATAAAATGATCAGTTCAAAGTGGTATATGAGAGTAAATGAGTGAGTGGGGAGGGGTGTGGAATGAAGTCAAATGCAGTCCCTGAGGGATGAAAAGTAGGGGCATTTCAAAAACATTTTTTCTATATCAAAATCTAAGACAATATTGAGCACACTAAATAACATAGATTTACGAGTATATGTCATCTTTTTTAAAAAGGCAGTGTTAAGAAAAAGCCGAATCTTTCTTACCCTACCGACTGTTAATATAAAGTAAAGGACTTATGACTAAGCAGAATGTTTTTCAACAGCAAAATAAGTTGACTTATCTTCTAGGTAATTTCACCAAACGATTAGCTTATTTATTACGTATTAGGATATTTTTTAAACAGAAAATGTAAAGACATTATTCGCATGTTAAATTTTTGAGGTTTTTAATATTAATTTTAACAATAGTCATAATGCATATAACCGACCTCTTCTCCTAGCCCCGGGTTTAGCGAAACTCAATATATTACATATTTATGTATCGCGCTCTACGGCCCTCAAATATATGGTCTAACTGATTTAAATCCCAACTCATACACTCAACAAAAGTTCTAATTGATCACGTTTTGTCCGTAATATTTTATTAGAAAGATATTGAATTCACTCATTATTTATGATCATATGCCAACAACAATCTTTAATTTAAGCTTTAATCTTTTAATAATTGATTTTGGAACAGTTTCGCACGAGTTATCCTTAATTTTGCTAAAAATGCATTTCTTGCATAAAAAGGTTAAGCAAACAGAAATTTGGTCTTAATTCCTTGTTTTGTTTTAATAGGAACCCTCATTAATAGGAAAAACAGAACGCTTGATTAATCAATAGCACATTCGTTTAAATAAACCGCTTTCAAAGTATCTAATTTTAAAATTACCTCCCTTTCAATAAAAGACTGTTCTAATTTTTACCCTGCGGAGTAAGTAAATGGTATTAAATTCATTTAAGAAAACAATCAATAAAGATCAAAAAGACATTAGATAATTGATTTCAACACAAAACAGTTCTTTCTTTCCACAATCTCTTTTGACGCAGGAAAGAAACGAAACTAGCATAAATTGTAAACATAAACAATTAATGACCAATTAGAACTTTGGTTGAGTGTATAAGAAACAAACATAAGCCATGACATTTGCCATGACTTTGGATTAACTTAACCATTGCTCATATAACAGTAACACTTTATCAACAATTAGTTTCTGAAAATTGTTTTCTGTTTTATCCGTTACAAGTATGTGCATTATTCCTGTGTGTTTTGAATTTGTATCGCAGAGATGTAGAATATGAATGGTTTCCTAATCTAAAAATGTTTAACGTGTTTAATTTACGCAATATCAACACAGAAAAGATTTTATCCAAAAATTCATTCAGCTTCAGTTAGAAATAAAATATCGAAAGGATGCTAAAACTTTTATAAAACAAACTTCACGCATGCCCATTATATGTCAGACCAGGAATTGTTGAGATCTGGTGTCACTAATACTCATGATTTTTATTTAATTGCAAGATGTATCTGAATTCTGTGGTTCGCCGAATCAGTCGTCAGTTTAAAATAGTTCAAAAATATAATAATGAGCCATGTTACCGGAATATGTGTCTGAGGTGACACGATTGTAGTCTTCGGTGACCCGTTTAGTTGTCTCTAAGGCTAAACAATTATTAATCCTCTAAGGATGACTGATAACAAAGATTAAAATGCTAACAAAAACTCAAACCTTGTACAACTGTACCAACAACAAAATATGCTGCAAGCGAATACAAACTCCGTTTAGTCATGTTTAACATCCTTTTGTTTATAGTCCAATTATTAAAGTAAAGACTGTATTGCAATGTAAACACAACCAGGAAGAAAACATCAATCTTGTTTGAAAAACGACATACAAATATAATAATAAATAGTTCATTAAATTCCACTTAAGTAAACACTAGCCATGGCAAGTGGTGTGACCTGAAATGCCTCTTAAGTGAAATCATAATGAACCTGTGAAACTATCATCAAGGAAGAATCTACAAAGTTTTTTAACAAATTGAATAAGGATGTAAAATCTAAAGATAAACGATATACTTCTGCTTATGAACTTTACAAAATACAGGTCTTCACCGTACATGTTTAATATCAACCTTTACCATAATCTTGACTTTGTGTAACTTGTTACCGAGCGGCTATGAATAAACTACCCTTAAAACATCCAACAATGTCATTTCAACATAGAGCTGACTGCATCACTTTTTTATATCTCCTTTGACCGACTGAACATAGACAAATGTTCGCCCAGTAAATATACAAAAATGTTTTATAAACAATAATTTACCAATACGATCGTCTGACCTAGATTTATAACTCAAATACAGATAAAATGACCTATCTTTTTGAGCGAAAATAAAATATAATTTTCGAAAGCTCAGCTAAACAAAGGTTGCTTCCTTTTATCCAACTAATAGATTGCTTCCTTTTATCAAACTAAAAACTTGACAGTGTATGGCTATTTCTATTAACTATGTTGTCTTTCGTCTATTTCCGACGATTTTTAACTGATCTCAATCTCAAGACAGCAACCCGGATTTAATGATAACTTACCTTTACCCTTTCCCCAAAGCAATGCTTTCACTGAATGCACTGGTTTTAAGCTTTTAGATACTACAAAGTGACAATGCTTCGATATCTCGATTTGATGACATAAGAGTCTACATCCATATTTAAACTTGTTGAATTTCCGGCCCAAAATGGTTGAACATTTGGGAACTTAGTCATTTTAGGAAATATTATATTATATTAGTGTTTCAAGAATAGATAGCCACATATGCCATGTCTTACAGAGCGTAAATATAACTGTTCCAGTATTTGTATTTTTGCAATATAGATTAAATAGTGTTGATAAGTTTTGCTTTGAAAGATTAACAAATAAATGCTTTTAGCTTCTTATGTTTTATATGTTTGAGTGATTTTGAATGCAACATTTTCTAGTTGGTGGATGGGTTGGAGATAATTTACCAAGGCAACTTTTACTTGTTTGTTCATTTGAGAACCATAAGTGCAAGTGTGAAGTTTGTAAAATCTAGAACTTGGTTCACACCCCGATGCAAAATTGTTTTGCCACTGACTGTTCCAGTTCGATAGCCCCTTGGATTATTTTGTTCTTAAATTGTTTGTGGTGTATATTTTGAAACTGATCACTCTATCACCAAAGCTCTACTTTCCTCTCTACTTCTGGACTGAGTAGGAAGGCTGTTTCTTCTGGTTGTTGCCATTCGTGATACGAATATTTTACTTTTTTAATTATTATATGTGATTAATTTTTAATACAAAAACTATGTTGAAATTACTTGAATCTCACTCAAAAGTAACCTTAGTAAAAATGGTGTTACAATCGCGACATGTAGCTACTAATGCATAGTTTAAACGCGCTTAATTTCACTGTATAAGTAGATTATATATTTTATAAAAGTATTTGTTCTTATATTCTTTTAACAATTTATTAAAAGCGAACACATTTTCAGTGCCTTACAACTCAGAAGAAGCCCTGAAATACATTGTGCATCCTGATTGCCTCCTTGTTTTATTTTTTTCTAAGGGAGTACGGTCTTCAACTATTAAATGAAATACTTGATTGATAATCAGCCCCTGTCAAAACACAGTAACATTAATTTATCTGACTTATCTTTATACCAACTTTAAAATGATTAAAGCAAAATGACATATTACATATACATGATTTATGGACGAACATAACTTTTATCTTTTAAGTATATTATTCTAGCATTTCAATACTGAATTTATAGTTAAGATGAGAGCGGTTTCAAGCATTGTCAAGAGTTTTAAAGTCTTTATTGAAATCACATATGTATAAAATATTTCTAGTACACTAGTAACCAAGTAAGCAAATATTATTGCAGTCCAAAATAAAAAGGGAAAATCTTTTTTTCCCTTTTGAGATCAGTTTTGTTGGAGACTATTTCCAGCATAAATTTCTGCTAGAAAACTCAAGAAACTTTCTTCACCAGCATGACTTTAGGTCATTTACCAGCTGAAATTTCTGCTAGAAATATCAATAGTTAACAGTTTTTTAAACTTTGCCGCGATTACTAGGAATTTTCTACAATTTCAACTTATGTAGCAGTAATATCTGTTCAAATTGCAGTATCTTCTAAATTTTATATTTCTAGCAGAAATTTATGCTGGAAATTTTACCGAAACAAATGGTGGTGGAGAACATGCTTTGAACTTTCCAGCAGAAATTTCTGCCAGAAAATTTATCGAAATACAAGCTGGTGCAGAAAGTTTATTGCACTTTCCAGCAGACATTTCAGCTGGAAACTTTACCGAAATGTTGGTGCAGAACCTTTTTTCAGCAAACATTTCAATTAAAAATATAAAATTAATATAAATTATGGAGCAACGTCGTAAGATCATTAAAAGTTGAATAATTTTGGTCGTTCAAACATAAATTATGAGCATAACAATGTATTAGCTTAGCTTTACGTTCAATAATTGTCGATATGAAGACTCAGTTAAAGTCTAACATAAACATATAGCCTTTGTGTTTAGTCATGAAACAGGTTAAAAAAAGTTATTGCATAACTTAGCAAGCATAGCTGAAAACCTCTTGGTAAAATTGTAGGTGCAAACATATCATTCACGGACATGATATAAAATATGGCGCTTATTGCTTATTTGTTAGTAAAAGTATCAAATAATTAAAAAAAATACAGTAAAATAAATAAATATAAGAAATCTACATCATTTATCTAATTTTAATAAGGACAAAACATAAATTTAATGGTTCATTAATTTGAAGAACTACAAGAATACGAGTCTGTAAAATATACGTTTGTATGATCATACTTGTTTACCTAAACTATATTTCCATAAATAAAAGATTATGCTTATAAAACTTCTTTAAGTAGACTTAAAGCCATGCGTTTTACAGGATTATTTCATTCCTATAACATTCCCAAAAGATATTTTAATAATAAATAAATACAGAACAAAATATTAATTGTCACTCATTAAGTATTTTCTCTATATATGTTCATGAAACTAGTCCTTATTAGTAAATAATTAAGGGTCAAACAATATTTATGAGCATGACATATTCTGCACAAACCCATCATGCGAGAATCGAACTAACTTTAAGCAGTACAAACCCAGCTTCATTGTACCCTCAGCTTATTACATTTCTTCAAGTAGACTTATGCAATTATATTCATTGTTCCATTCGTTCTTCCACTTAAGAAAACTGTTAAATTTCTTGTAATATTATGTCAATTATCTAAAACTTCTAAATTTAATTTAAGTAACGATGGTAATATAATATTAGGATGGAAAGTTCCAATAAAATTGCCCCTAGCACACTGTAATCTTTTACAATGTCTGTCGTAAGTTCATTTTGTATTCTAAAACAATTCGTTTATTGGTTGTTTTCTTTATGTCCTTTCGACCTCTGAGTTGTTTTGCTGATGGTATTCGCGCAGCAATTTAAGAAGTACCAGCGTCACTTCCACGTAGAATTTCTTCCGTTTTATTAAAACCAGAATCTCTACATCCTGGTGGGTATGCCCGACAATCAACCTGAAAAAAAAACAGTTAATCATTTAACTCGCTGCAATGTGTTATCTTTATAATATTTGAGGAAAATAAATAATATATACTATCAAAACGGTTATTTAGCCAAGATCGCATGGAACAATATAGTTAAAACCTGACTCGAAATAGTTGAATAAATGCCTCTGTTGAGAACGATTTACATTTATTCTGTTCTGTTCGGTAACAAAGTGGATTCATTTTGATATTTATCAAACATTCATCGTGATTCATTTGGAGCGATTTTATATCATTTAATAACGGTGAAGACGCAATTTGTTACGTATTACTAATTAATGCAGGATTTGTTGCGGACGGGGAGACACACGGGGAGCTAAACCTATAGTTCCCTCCGAGGAAACCTACTAAACGAGATTCCAGAACAGAAGTTAATTGCATCAATCAATCAATCAAGAAACAAATTTATAAAACTTTGTTTAATGTACGGGGTAAGCGCATGTCGTTTTGAAATTACTGTTTTACTTCGTTATTATTGTTAACATTTCATCAAAATAAGATTCACATCAATACTATCATAATTATGTATTGGGCTTGTTGTTCTTCTGTCCGCAGCTGTACATGGTATAGTAAGCCGAATGTTCTTTTTTTCATTAATTTGATGCATATGGTATTATTTGTCAAGTTTACAAAAACATAAAAAAGCGATATAAATACCTTGATTCATGACGACATGAACTGATGTTGGTTCAGCTTTGCCTTTTCTGATTTTGTTTGTACTGTCACTCCATTTTGCAAACCCTAAAACAATTTTACAACATAAAACTAATTAAAACAGATGTTTATTAGTTGAAAGTACTTCATGTATCTTAGCCTAGCGCGGGTCTTTCTGATCATGTACTGCATGGTACTATAAACTGCTCCTATCAGTTAATCTTTATACACTTACCAAAATAATGTTGAATGATGTGTAGGGAAGCTGTGTCTTTTATTTGTGGCCGCTCGTTATTTGCATATTACACTACTTTAATCTTTCGTAATAAAGTTTAAGTTCCAGCTGCGATTTTTAATGTAAATTATAGTTTGTCTAGAGCCGAGTAACACATTTTGTACGACACTGAATATTTTCATTGCTTTTCGCGTGGGTTTAGAAGTCGCGTATTTCGCGCTTGGAATTGTGCGCAAAAAAAAAATAACAGCGAATATTAACACATAATATCTTATTCATGTACTATGTGGATAATACTACTGCGCGAAACGAATTTATTTCAGCGTAAATTTGTCGTTGGCGTCAAAAATAAAGCACCGCGAAATTAAATAATACCACAATATATAATGAGTGATCATCTCCGTCTCCAAGGCGTTCATACCATTTACAGAAGAGTCTTCTTTTTATCTTGTTTTCAATATATTTTAAGTTACCATTTTCATCGTTTCCAGAAACGATTTTGCTAGCTTGTAGCAAAAATGTAATATCACGCTTTGCGACGTTTTTTTTTAAACTTTCAACATTTTCTTCTTTCAAAAGACATTCGTCAACTCTGTGTATAAAAAGGTTAACGTGCAATCACTTTATTTATACTTAATCTGCTGCTCACAATATTTTATAGCGTCATGTAAGAGAAGTTTCTTCTGCTTTTGTGCGTTTTTTTTCTGAAATTTATAAACTTTATTTAACCGGGAAATGCTGAAAATTCGGAGAGCGGCGGTTACCTCAAATCGGGTTAATCAAAACATCGTTTTTCAGCGGTATAACTGTTAAAATATTATTGCATAATATAATTGAAAACCTGTTTGTTTATCAGTATATACTAAACATAAAACAATCTGACGTCAATGTTTTGCTAAATCGAGGCGGTGACAAAACTTTTGGATCATCCCTCGTACAAGTACTCAAAGTAACGTGTACTTGGTTATGTGTTTAGTATCGTTGTGTATAATGTTAACCATTATTCAAAGTATGGTGTGATTGGTTATGTGTTAAGTGTGGCTGTGTATAATGTTAACCATTATTCAAAGTATGGTGTGATTGGTAATGTGTTAAGTGTGGCTGTGTATAATGTTAAACAGTATTCAAAGTATGGTTAGATTGGTTATGTGTTAAGTGTGACTGTGTATAATATTAACTAGTATTCAAAGTATGGTGTAACTGGATAATATGTGTTAAGTGTGGTTGTGTATAATATTCACTAGTATTCAAAGTATGGTGTAATTGGTTATGTGTTTAGTGTGGTTGTGTATGATGTTTACTAGAATTCAAAGTATGGTGTAATTGGTTATATGTTAAGTGTGGTTGTGTTAAATGTTAACAACTTTTCAAAGAATGGCGTAATTGGTAATGTGTTAAGTGTGGTTGTGTATAATAAAGGAGTAAAAAGTAGTATATGCATATCAGGAATCGCCGCACTCACAAAACAAAGCCACCCCACGCATGTAATAAGAAGAGAGGAAGAGAGAGAGCATGTTTTTTTATAAGTATGTCAATTCAAATTGGACGCCGCAAACAATTAACGAATAAGGGAACCTTTGGGGATATCGCCATGGAACGGTAAGTGGCAAAACAAATTGCCACTGGGGGTTTAAACCGGGTTCTAGGGTGCACCAACCTCACATTTGCCCCAACAGGTTCTCGTATCACAAAACAAGCACAATTTGTCTTGGTGAAATAACTCCAACCCACCCATCGGCTCAACAATGTTGCATGTAAAAGCACACCAACAAATAAAATATAAGAAGCTAATAGCATTGTAAAGCCAAAGGGTAGGTACTCAATGATTGTACCGAGACCAGAGCTCCTGGAGTAAAATCAGCAAGAACACGATGGCAGGGATAAAAGTATCCAGTATCCAAAGGATGGTGTGATTGGTTATTTGTTAAGTGTGGTTGTGTTAAATGTTAACCAGTATTCATAGAATGGCGTAATTAGTAATGTGTTAAGTGAGTTAGTGTATAATGTTATCCAGTATTCAAAGTATGGTGTGATTGGTTATGTGTTAAGTGTGATTGAATATTATGTCACCCAGTATTCAAAGTATGGGGTAATTGGTAATGTGTTAGGTGTGGTTGTGTATAATGTTAACAAGTATTCAAAGTATGGTTTAATTGGCCGTATGTTAAGTGCGGTTGCGTATGATGTTTACAAGTATTGAAAGTACGGTGTGATTGGTTATGAGTTAAGTGTGTCTTTGTATAATGTTAACCAGTATTCAAAGAATGGTGTAATTGGTTATGTTTAAGATTGTTTGTGTATGATGTAACCAGTATTCAAAGTATAGTGTAATCGTTTATGTGTTAAGTGTGGTTGTGTGTAATGTTAACCAGTATTGAAAGTATGATGTGGTTGGTTATATGTGTAGTGTTGTTGTGTATATGTTAACCTTATTCAAAGTTCGGTGTGATTGGTTATGTAATTAGTGTCGTTGTGTATGCTCTTATCCAGTAATGAAAGTAGGGTGTGATTGGTTATGTGTTTAATGTGGTTGTGTATGATGTTAACGAGAATTCAAAATATGGTGTTGTTGGTTGTGGTTGTGTATGATGTCAAACGGTATTTAAAGTATGGTGTCATAGGAAATGTGTTAAGTGTGGTTGTGTATAATGTTAACCAGTTTTCAAAGTATGGTGTGATTGGTTATGTGGGTTGAATGGTGGTGTATAATGTTAATCATTATTCAAATTATGGTGTGATTAGTAATGTGTAAAGGGTCATTGTGTATAATGTTAACCGGTATTCAAAGTATGGTGTCGTTGTTTACGTGTTAAGTGCGGTTGTGTATAATGTTAACAAGTATACAAAGTATGTTGTGTTTGGTTATGTGTTAAGTGTGGCTGTGTATGATGTAAACCGGTGTTCAAAGTATAGTGTTATCGGTAATGTGTTTCGTAAGGTTGTGTGTATTGTTAACCTGTTTTGAAAGTATGGTGTGTTTGGTTATATTTTTAGTGTAGTTGTGTATAATTTTAACCAGTTGTCAAAGTATGGTGTGATTGGTTATGTAATTAGTGTCGTTGTGTATGATGTTATCCAGTATTGAAAGTACAGTGTGATTGGTTAAGTGTTGAATGTGGTTGTGTATATTGATTACCAGTATTCAAAGGAATGTGTTGTTGGTTATGTGTTAAGTGTGGATGTGTATAAAGTTATTTAATATTCAAAGTATGGTGTTGTTGGTTATGATCTTAGTGTGGTTGTGTATGATTTGAACCAGAATTCAAAGTATGGTGTGATTGGTTATCTGTTAAGTGTGTTTGTGTATGATGTAAACCAGTATCCAGAGTATGGTGCAATTGGTTATGTTTTAAGTGATGTTGTGTGTAATAGTAACCATGATTGAAAGTATTGTATGGTGGGTATATGTTGAGTGTCAAAGTATGTTGTTGTTGGTTATTTGTTTAGTGTGGTTGTGTATAATGTTAACAGGTATTCAAAGTATGGTGTTGTTTGTTATTTGTTAAGTGTGGTTGTGTATAATGTTAACCAGTATTCAAAGCATGGTGTTGTTAGTTATGTCTTAAGTGTGGTTGTGTATGATGTTAACCTGTATTTAAAGTAAGGTTTAATTGCTTATGTTAAGTGCAGTTACGTATGATGTTAACAAGTATTGAAAGTATGGTGTGATTGGTTGTGTTAAATGTGGCTGTGTATGATGTTAACCAGTATTGAAAGTATGGTGTGATTGGTTATGTGTTAAGTGTGGCTGTGTATAATGTTAACCAGTATTGAAAGTATGGTGTGATTGGTTATGTAATAAGTGTGGTTGTGTATAATGTTAACCAGTATTGAAAGTATGGTGTGATTAGTTATGTGTTAAGTGTGGCTGTGTATAATGTTAACCTGTATTGAGAGTATGGTGTGATTGGTTATGTGTTAAGTGTGGCCGTGTATAATGTTAACCAGGATTCAAAGTATGGTGTGATTGGTTATGTGTTAAGTGTGGCTGTGTATAATGTTAACCAGTATTCAAAGTATAATGTGATTGGTTATGTGTTAAGTGTGGCTGTGTATAATGTTAACCAGTATTGAAAGTATGGTGTGATTGGTTATGTGTTAAGTATGGTAGTGTATAATGTTAACAAGTATTCAAAGTATGGTGAGATTGGTTATGTGTTAAGTGTTGTTGTGTACAATGTTAACCAGTATTCAAAGTATGGTGAGATTGGTTATGTGTTAAGTGTGGATTTGTATAATGCTAACTAGTGTTCAAAGTATGGTGTAATTGGATTTGTGTTAAGTTTGACTGTGTATAATATTAACTAGTGTTCAAAGTATGGTGTCATTGGTTATACTGTTTTTGTGTATAATGTTAACCAGTATTGAAAGTATGGTGTGATTGGTTATGTGATAAGTGTTAATGTGTATGATGTTAACCAGTATTGAAAGTATGGTGTGATTGGTTATGTGATAAGTGTGGCTGTGTATAAAGTTAACCAGTATTCCAAGTATGGTGTGATTGGTTATGTGTTAAGTGTGGCTGTGTATAATGTTAAACAGTATTCAAAGTATGGTTAGATTGGTTATGTGTTAAGTGTGGCTGTGTGTAATACTAACTTGTATTCAAAGTATGGTGTAACTGAATATATGTTAAGTGTGGTTGTGTATAATATTAACTAGTATTCAAAGTATGGTGTAATTGGTTATGTGTTTAGTGTGGTTGTGTATGATGTTTACTAGAATTCAAAGTATGGTGTAATTGGTTATATGTTAAGTGTGGTGGTTGTGTTAAATGTTAACAGCTTTTCAAAAAATGGCGTAATTGGTAATGTGTTAAGTGTGGTTGTGTATAATAAAGGAGTAAGAAGTAATATATGCATATCAGGAATCGCCACACTCACAAAACAAAGCCACCTCACGCATGGAATAAGAAGAGAGGAAGAGAGAGAGAGCATGTTTTTATAAGTATGTCAATTCAAATAGGACGCCACAAACAATAAACGAATAAGGGAACCTTTGGGGATATCGCCATGTAACGGTAAGTGGCAAAAAAATTGCCACTGGGGGTTTAAACCGGGTTCTAGGGTGCACCAACCTCACACTTGCCCCAACAGGTCCTCGTATTACAAAACAAGTACAATTTGTCTTGGTGAAATAACTCCAACCCACCCATCGGCTCAACAATGTTGCATGTAAAAACACACAAACAAATAAAATATAAGAAGCTAATAGCATTGTAAAGCCAAAGGGTAGGTACTCAATGATCTTACCGAGACCAGAGCTCCTGGAGTAAGATCAGCAAGAACACGATGGCAGGGATAAAAGTATCCAGTATCCAAAGGATGGTGTGATTGGTTATTTGTTAAGTGTGGTTGTGTTAAATGTTAACCAGTATTCATAGAATGGCGTAATTAGTAATGTATTAAGTGAGTTTGTGTTTAATGTTTTCCAGTATTCAAAGTATGGTGTGATTGGTTATGTGTTAAGGGTGATTGAATATAATGTCACCCAGTATTCAAAGTATGGTGTAATTGGTAATGTGTTAGGTGTGGTTGTGTATAATGTTAACAAGTACTCAAAGTATAGTTTAATTGGCCATATGTTAAGTGCGGTTGCGTATGGTGTTTACAAGTATTGAAAGTACGGTGTGATTGGTTATGTGTTAAGATTGTTTGTGTATGATGTAAACCAGTATTCAAAGTATAGTGTAATCGTTTATGTGTTAAGTGTGGTTGTGTGTAATGTTAACCAGTGTTGAAAGTATGGTGTGGTTGGTTATATGTGTAGTGTTGTTGTGTATATGTTAACCTTATTCAACGTATGGTGTGATTGGTTATGTAATTAGTGTCGTTGTGTATGCTCTTATCCAGTAATGAAAGTGCGGTCTGATTGGTTATGTGTTTAATGTGGTTGTGTATGATGTTAACGAGAATTCAAAGTATGGTGTTGTTGGTTGTGGTTGTGTATGATGTCAAACGGTATTTAAAGTATGGTGTCATAGGATATGTGTTAAGTGTGGTTGTGTATAATGTTAACCTGTTTTCAAAGTATGGTGTGATTGCTTATGTTGGTTGAATGGTGGTGTATAATGTTAATCATTATTCAAATTATGGTGTGATTAGTAATGTGTAAAGGGTCGTTGTGTATAATGTTAACCGGTATTCAAAGTATGGTGTCGTTGTTTACGTGTTAAGTGCGGTTGTGTATGATGTTAACAAGTATTGAAAGTATGTTGTGTTTGGTTATGTGTTAAGTGTGGCTGTGTATGATGTAAACCAGTGTTCAAAGTATAGTGTTATCGGTAATGTATTTCGTGTGGTTGTGTGTATTGTTAACCTGTTTTGAAAGTATGGTGTGTTTGGTTATATTTTTAGTGTAGTTGTGTATAATGTTAACCAGTTGTCAAAGTATGGTGTGATGGGTTATGTAATTAGTGTCGTTGTGAATGATGTTATCCAGTATTGAAAGTACAGTGTGATTGGTTAAGTTTTGAATGTGGTTGTGTATAATGTTTACCAGTATTCAATGGAATGTGTTGTTGGTTATGTGTTTAGTGTGGATGTGTATAAAGTTATTAAATATTCAAAGTATGGTGTTGTTGGTTATGAGCTTAGTGTGGTTGTGTATGATTTGAACCAGAATTCAAAGTATGGTGTGATTGATTATCTGTTAAGTGTGTTTGTGTATGATGTAAACCAGTATTCAGAGTATGGTGCAATTGGTTATGTTTTAAGTGAGGTTGTGTGTAATAGTAACCATGATTGAAAGTATTGTATGGGGGGTATATGTTTAGTGTCAAAGTATGTTGTTGTTGGTTATTTGTTTAGAGTGGTTGTGTATAATGTTAACCGGTATTCAAAATATGATGTTGTTTGTTACGTCTTAAGTGTGGTTGTGTATGATGTTAACCTGAATTTAAAGTAAGGTTTAATTGCTTATGTTAAGTGCAGTTGCGTATGATGTTAACAAGTATTGAAGTATGGTGTGATTGGTTGTGTTAAATGTGGCTGTGTATAATGTTAACCAGTATTCATAGTATTATGTAATTGGCTATATGTTAAGTGTGGTTGTGTATAATGTTAACTATTATTCAAAGTATGTTGGTGTCGGTTATGTGTTTAGTGTGTTTGTGTATGATGTGAACCAGTATTGAAAGTATGTTGTCATTGGATATGTGTTAAGTATGGTTCAAATTTTTGTGAGATAGGTTATCTGTTAAGTGTGACTCTGTATAATATTAACTAGTATTCAAAGTATGTTGTTGTTGGTTATGTGTTAAGTGTGGTTGTGTATACTGTTAACCAGTATTCAAAGTATTGTGTTGTTGGTTATGTGTTTAGTGTGGTTGTGTATAATGTTTACCAGTATTCAAAGTATGATGTGATTGGTTGTGTGTTAATTATGTATAATGTTACCCAGTATTCAAAGTATGGTGTTTTTGGATGTGTGTAAAGTGTGGTTGTGTATAATGTTACCCAGTATTCAAAGTATGGCGTGATTGGTTACGTATTAAGTGTGGCTGTGTATAATATTAACTAGTATTCAAAGTATATTGTTGTTGGTTATGTGTTTAGTATGGTTGTGTATAATGTTAGCCAGTATTCAAAGTATTGTGTTGTTGGTTATGTGTTAAGTGTAGTTATGTATAATGTTTACCAGTATTCAAAGTATGTTATTGTTGGTTATGTGTTAAGTGTGGTTGTGTATAATGTTACCCAGTATTCAAAGTATGGTGTTGTTGGGTATGTGTTAAGTGTGGTTGTGTATAATTTTTACAAGTATTCAAAGTATGGTGTGATTGGTTGTGTGTTGAGTTTTATGTGTAGAATGTTAACCGGTATTCAAGGTATGGTGTGATTGGTTGTGTGTTGAGTGTTGAGTGTTGTTGTGTAGAATGTTAACCTGTATACAATGTATAATATAATAGGTTATGCGTTAAGTGTGGTTGTGTATACTGTTAACCAGTACCTACATGTCTTGTGTGATACTTGATGTGTTGTGTTAACTGTTAAGTGTGGCTGTGTATCATGTTAACCGGTATACAAAGTATAATGTAATTGGTTATGCGTTAAGTGTGGTTGTGTATACTTTTATCCAGTACCTTCATGTCTTTTGTAATACTTGATGTGTTAACTGTTAAGTGTGGTAACCAAATCGTGTTTCCATTCCATTATTGTCTTATTTATTGTCTTATATTTTGTCTTTCAATCAATACTAATATCAGTTACCATCATTGAACGCTTTTGTGCTCAATACATGTATCTCTGTAAGAACTGTGTATCGCTCAAACCAGGGAAAAGTCTCTCTCGCTCTCTCTCTCTCTCGCTCTCTCTCTCTCTCTCTCTCTCTCTCTCTCTCTCTCTCTCTCTCTCTCTCTCTCTTATGATTTGTCTCTTTAGTATTTATAGTAAACATTTCATCAATTAGTAATAATCATTTAAGATGTAAGTAGCCTGTAAAATGCATCGATTTCTATGTCAATAAGAAAAACAAACATTACTATTAATATGAGTGCTTTCTCTCGTTCGATAAAGCCATATGCAGAAAGTACTTAGTTATTCGCAATTGCTGCGTCATTCAGAAACCTAGCAAGTTTATATTTCTATTTATACATTTTACTTGACCCACAATATCATATTTCTTTTAACTTTTATACATAATTAAATGGTAGAGGAGAAGTATACAGGATATTCTTTTTTCACAAAACTATAGAGTCACCTTTGCGTGTCAATATCACATTCTACTGGTAATGTATTCGGTAAGTTTGTGCGCATGTATTGTAGTTAGCGTAAATAAAACTAACTGAACAGTAAAAGTCAGTATATTAGATCCCATCCCATTGTGTTTGATCTATTCAGAGTTTATTATAAACGCCCACCTTGCATTTTGCTGCAATAGAACAATAAAGGTCTTTAGTTGGACTATTTTTATTTATCATTGAAAAACATTTGGTCCCGAGCACGTTTACACTAAAGCCCACTTTGTGGACTGTGCACAAGGATTGATCATGTGACGTTGATGAGCACGTTTGCTACGAGCTGTTGTTAAAATTCCTGCCGCCATTCGGGTTTTTTTTTGGTACATGCTGAAGTTGAAAAAGCTTTTCAAACAATATTTTATATAACAAAGTCTCCTGTTACGCGAAACCTACTTTAAACAATTAACATGATTTTCATACCCTAATATCCGCAAAAATTGTCGATTCAATACGAGAAAAACTGTCAATATATAAATATTAAATGACAAACATCTAACTATGATTCGGACGAACCAAACAGCTCCTTTATGTCGGCTAAAAACAATAGAGAGAGAGGTGGGAAGGAGCTGAGCGGTCCGCAAAACTGAGGACAGAACTGTACTAATTTCGAATACTGACAAGACGGTTAGCACCTAAGTTCAGATACAAAGAGGATTACACGATGGTATTTCCTTTTGGATTGGAAGTGTGGATCAGTGTGAATAGAATGTGACATGCCATACTAAGAGTTGGGAAAAGTCTGTTGCTTTTATTTCGAAAAAGAATTACCAATTTTTATTGTAATGACCACTTTCAGATTACATTTTAGTTAAATCCCATATAAAATTTTAAACTCTGGACGTATTTTGCAGTTAAATTTCAATTTCCTGTAAACAATTGACTGTTCAGACATGGAGTATTAATTCTTCATTTGTGCAAAGAGAATACTATAGTTAAATGGTCAATGTTTGATAAAATCCTGTTCACAAGCTGCTTTTAATAGGCTGTGCAACTTTCGTGTTTTATGTAAACGTGACATGTTTTGTTATATAAGCTAATTTGTTAAAATGATATGTAATTTTAAACCCAGGTGATGTCAATGCAAATGATTTTATAATGTTCCCAAGCTGGTGACAAGGTCGTTTGGTGAATGGTTTCAATGATGTTATGCGTGATCAAGTTAAAATTTAAGATACATTAAGAAACACAATAACATCCGTTTGGTATTTTAGCCATTTCTTTACTTTCATTGTAAATTTCTCTTTAATTTACTAAAACTGTTAAGCTTAAACTACAAAATATTAATCGTGAGTTTTAGAATTGCTGTGATTGGTGTACAAGTGTTAGATAGAATATAGCATTTTGCATCAAATATATATCAAGAAAGACCACATATAAAACCTATAGCCGGCATTTGTCACTGGTAAAAATCCTGTGTCACTAAGTTCAAATACAAAGAGGACTACACGATGGTTTTTCCTTTTTCCATTGTTGGATTGGAAGTGTGGATCAGTGTGGGTAGAATGTGACATGCCAGACTAAGAGTTGGGAAAAGTGTGATGCTTTTATTTCGACAAAATAATTACCCATTTTTATTGTAATGGCCGCTTTCAGATTACATTTTAGTAAAATCCCATATAAAATTTTAGAATTTTAGAATTGCTGTGATTGGTGTACAGGTGGTAGATAGAATATAGCATTTTGCACCAAATATATTGAACGTTCTGACAGGGTTATATATCGGTTGTCAGTGAGCCCATTGATGGTTAATCTCCCTATTTCGTCTGTGCAATATACTTTTATTATCAATTTATATCGTCTGGCATAACCTAGTACAGCATTGTTTTATGATGTGGACAATGTTAAATGTGGTTTTATAAATATTTTAGCGATTTGTACCGGTGTTTCAACTTCTGATCTAACGTGTATGATAATATGTTAACGTTAATATATGTACCGTTTGCAATTGTAAGTTGTCATCTGATTATATGGTCTGATTAGCCTTGTGGATTGTTTGTTGTTGTATATACTGTTATTGTTGTATTGAAAAAGACATACACACAAACAATTCAACATAAATAGCTAATGACACAGTCAATAGGAAGTGGCTAGGTGCTCATGACGGAACTGTGAACAATGCAACTAAGGTTTGATCTGAAGAACACCACGACAGGAAGTAAAGAAGTATACCGAGTGCCAATAGAAAAACGCAACTCTTTTATTTTTTGGAATATTTTTGGTGTGTGTAACAGTTTCAAAAATTTCTAAAGGAAGATGTGTTTTAAAATCAAAACGTAGTCGTTGGGCCAAGAGTAATTGTCGACAGTGAACAATGCATCTGTCGTGCGATTTCATGTTGAGACATCCCT
Organism: Corbicula japonica; assembly: GCA_038501625.1. NCBI lineage: Eukaryota > Metazoa > Mollusca > Bivalvia > Venerida > Cyrenidae > Corbicula > Corbicula japonica. Next base: position 37,368 of record JAZAYU010000231.1, on the reverse strand, counting down.
TCTTTGATCATGCCCAAAACCTCATATGCCCGTTGTATACAACGCTTGCCATTATCCCATTTGAGTGGAGTAAAAACTTGAAAACTGATTATGGGATTTGGGGATTTGTGTGGCCGTAAGTTGAGGTTAACAAATTGATTTGTTTTGAGGTTATTCATGCATGTTTACATGCCAAAACAAACATTTATTTTGTTTGTACGGGGTTACTGTAGGAGAGAAAGTTTAAAAATCAGTGGACCATTGATGCATCGACTGGTTACTTATTGATTTTTTTAACACATCTACATTTGCCAATTTATTAAACTTTTACGCACAACAAAAATAATCCAAAAATCAAGTTTTGCGTTTTCATCGGCACTCAGTATATTAAAAGAATTCGATCGCGTCTCTATGTTTTTAAAATTACACAAATCATTAATAAAATCTTAAACAAAAGCCACATCTTAAACAAAAGCCACTGTCATATTACATTTGTTCCTTAAGAATGATAAGCAAAGAGATCAAATGTATATGGATATGAATTCCATAGTATGCAATTTGATTTCTTTAATTATTTTTTATTTCCTCCATTAACAACAGATTTTAAAAAAACCTTGACGCCTTGGGTATCGGCGATTATTTGCAAAACATTGTTTTAAAATGTGTAACTGATACTACAGAGTTATTAAGTTACGTTTCAGGTTATGCATCTCATTGTAATCTTTAATGGCATTCATTTAAATTTGTCAATCAAAAACTCAAATTATCTTCGGAAGAAAAAACGCAGCGTATATTCAATACCAGTCACTTCTGACAATTGCAATCGCTTGTATACTTATCCATGAACCGTAAACAGGCTCAGTCAAACCGAGCAATATATTCAAATTTGTCTAGGTCGGTGGCTTTTAAATTTCTTTTTCCATTTATTCCAATAACACAGAAACGTTTTGTGCCGCGAGGCAGCTGTAAAATTTCTCCCCGTGCATTAAATCAGCGCAGTTACGTCCTTTGGAAATCGATAGCCACGATACTTATGTATGCTTATAGTGCATCTTAAATTACCCTTTTAATAATAAATTTATCTGTCGTAAGATAAGTGTTTTCAATATACTAGCCAAAAAAGAGATTTGGATACTGTTCAATCATCCTTATGATATACTTCCTGGTTTTGCATTTAGCTTTCTCTGTGATATGCAATTTTTATTTTCGCATATTCCCTGTCAAAATTGTATTCTTTTTCAGTTCCGCCCATTGTTTTCTTGTTTAGGGCAAACCAATTCTTTTATTTCTGGACCATACGCCACTGATCATGAAGTGGTGTTGGTCTGAAAATACGGCATTATGTGTTCCATGTTCGCCGCCGTTGCGTGCCGTCGATTGGTATGGATCAGAATTGAACCGTTAACTGGTGTAAATATTGAGTTACTGCAATCTTCAATAAAATATTTTCCAATGCCACACTTAGAATTATATAAAAATAGTTTACTGTATTCAGGCAGTTGTTTATGGAATAGAATTCCTAAAGAAATAAAAGATGCTTCTACTGTAGACACCTTTAAAACTTTGCATCTGCGTTGGACTGGATGATTCATTGTTGTTTCAGATAAGGAAAATGTATAATATTTCCTCAATGAAACAGCAAATGTGTTAAGGCATGCATATAAAAATGCATTGTGTATTATTGATTTATGTACTCAAATTTCTTAAATATTTAGTTCTTTCTTGCGCAAACTTACTCACATAGGCCTCGCACACATACTCGCACACCCACACCCACGCTCACACACGCACACGCTCACACACGCACACAGACGCGCTCACACGCATGCACCTACCCATTAAATGCAAAACACCTAAACATTACCACAGATATATTATTTGCAGTTTCATTCTTATTATAATTTTATATTGTGTTTTGTGATGTTGTTTTATTTATGATCATCGTATTTATCTTAATCTTTGTATGTTTATACTTGTAAGGAGGGCCATATGGAAGATTAGTTTATTGCTAAATATGTCACCCTCTATAATACAGAATTTACTTACTTACTTAGGCCCCAGTTACACAGACGGTCGGTGCCCAATCTATTTTAAGTTAGTAGCTGTTTTTATCGGTTGTCATGCGTTATTTTATTTCTGGTTTTCTGTGTAACCAGCCATCGGTTATTGACAAGTGTTCATCGGTTAAATAGATATTTCATGGGTTGCTGGTAAACATTAATTATCATCTTTTTTGTTCTGTCGGTGGTAAGTATTAGTTGATCGGTTGCTTATCGGTGGTCCATCGGATATATCGGTTGAAGACAGGTTGTCGATCGGTGAAATCGGTTGTAGACAGGTTGTCGATCGGTGATGATCGGTTGTAGACAAGTTGTCGATCGGTTATTTGTATAATATTTTCACCGATCGAGAATTTTAAACATGTCTAAAAATCCCGATCGGTTATTTTTCACCGACGAAACTCATCTTTCCCCAATAACAATTGATAGGTGGCAAAGAGATGACCAATAGTTGATATCGGGGGTAAATACCTTGTCATCGGTTCACTCCATTATTTTGCTAAAAAACTACCGATCGATCACCGATGGCTCTGTGTAACTGGGGTTTTACTTACTTGCTTACTTACTATCTTTGAATTTTATTGAAATAATATTGAAGTTAGAGTAAAATTCATACCCCTGGTCTATTCCGAAATTTTAGTTACATAAATAATATAAATTTATCAATGTTATTGAAATTGCGCTAATATTTTATTTTGGTATTATTTTGGATTCAGTGCTAATTGTTTTTAATTGTCTTTTGTAAGCCCATTACAGATCAATTTAGCTGAAGTGTTCTAAGAAAGTTATTAAATAAGTGTGATTATCAAATAGTGTATCGGAAACATGATGCTAACTTAAAACAACTTTATTTGCTAAACGAACCATTTAGGATAGATTGTCAAATATATGCCATATCAAATAAAAAGATGAAGATCTATATTTAAAACATATTCCGAATGTTGAATCTGTTGTTTTCCATTCCATCACTGTTGGTAAAAACTTTTACAGTTGATCAATAATATGATACCTCTTAATATACAATCAGCGCTAAATTGAATAATATTTGAATTTGAAGACGCTTGTCTTTGAGCTAACAATATGTTTTGTTGGCCCAGTGTGTGCACCTACTCCGACTACACTTAAAACTATATTTTGACAACAAACACGTTTATCAGGGTAATCCGTGCAACCTTTCGGAACTTATCCGAGCTAGCTTATTAGGTAACGTGCTTAGAGTTACGAGGCGACGCACCCTGCGGATTTGATTGCTTGTCTGAAGCAGGCTTTATTTTTATTACACTTCACAGTACAGTGTGGCGGCCGTAAAGTCTCACCGTGCAACCGTTGTGAACATTTACACCTGTATTAATTTACAGGGTTTTTTTTATTTAGTTTACACCATATTGTTGCATAAATAATAATTGTGAAAATAATAAAATGATATTATGAAATCTTTTTTTTTCAGTGTATATTAAAGTACCGAAACAAAACTTTACTTCAACTGAAGTTAAATTCGAAAATGTTCCCAAATGCAAAATGCCTGGGACATAATATTAAACTGTTGATACAAGCCAAGTGGTGATAAGATACACATGACAGACACATGTCAAATATTCCATGATCTTAAGCTGCGTGAAGATGACAACTGGTTTAAAGCAAATCACGGCTTTATACACAAACATGTTTAACATCAAGCATCAAGGGGAAGTTCAGCTTATCAGTCCCGGCGATCGGCGATAACAGTTAAATGACCATTAATTTGTCTGGTCTCTGGGAAACATTCAATCCAACCAGAGTATTAGATTGCAAGCAGGCCAACTTGCATTTATTCATGTAGCTTCATGAACGTATACATAACACATTTTTGACAAACCCGATCAAAGAAATAACTCACGACTAGCAAACTAAACATTTAAATGTATAGGTAAAAAGGTGTAACAGAGATGTGTCATATACTAAAAATGCTCTAAGGGACGTATCCAATTCATTGTTACAGTATATGAATTTCTGTTTAATTTGCCGAGGCTTCTAAACAAAATATAATATTTAAATTATTATTTTAAAGCCTCTGTTCTTGTTTTAGTGCAGAAAACGCGAAAATTATGTTATTATTATATTATATTCTTTAGTGATCTTTAGTCAAGTATGACAAATTGATAATTAATACATCTGAAGTTCGAAACGATTTTTGTTGGTTATTAAAATAATTTTTCGTAATGAAAAATCAATTTGAAACAGCGGCGTGAAATTAGCGGCCTAGCGGCATACAGTTGCGGCATTGTGGCGTGAAGTTGGCGTGAAGATGTCGGCCTAGCGGACTAGTCTACATAGCGTCGTGAGGTTGGCGGCCTTGATGATTGACGAAAAAGCGGCGTAATTTGGAGGCCTAGCAGCCAATCGACCTAGCGGCGTGAAGTTAGCGGTCTCGCAGCCTGTAGGCATTACGGCGCGAAGTTGGTACACTTGCGGCCTGCCAAACTGGACAAGAGGCCACTAGGCCGCTGAGTTCAGCCCGCTAGGCCGTCAAATTAAAGCCGCTAAGCTGCCAACTTCACGCCGCTAGGCCGCTGAGCCGTAATCTTCAGATATCTTTCAAGTGATCCCATAATCTAAATTTATGATAACCAAATGGAAGTTCACCAGTGCTTCAAATGCAAATTGAAGAGATTTTACAATAAAATTCTTGATAAAATAATTTGTTTTATGTTGACTGTGCAAAGCGATGTGATTATAGAGTAGTGTATAGATTCAAATTTAAAAGGTAAATGAAATTTATTGAAAGAGAACATGATTATAACAGTTATGCTGAAAAAATCGTTTAATGCAATACCATGAAACATTTTACAGTTCTATTTTGTCAACAAGGGCGCGATAACTTCGAAGCTTCTTTATGAGGCAATATACCCATAGACACACACTATTGAAATTCCAAAATCTTGAAATTGCAAGCAGTGCTTAAATTTCATTTTAGTCTATTATACCTGTTTAGATTACTGTTTATGTAACATATTTGTTGGTCAAATCAAATAAATAAAAATTATATATGATTTATTTCTGTTAGTAATTACTTTCAACGTGTAACATGTTCAATCGACCAGTACACAATTTTGTAATTCGATTCGCGATATCAGTTTGGCAAATTTATGATTCCTGTGGTGAGGTGAACTATCATGGAATGTACTGATCAGTCAGCAGATAAAATCCAGGATAAGAAATTGGTTAGCCTAGCGCTCAGCTAGATGGTTCTAATTTTAATTACTTTTAATAATAGTTTTACATATATCTTTATTTCAGTTCTCAGTTTCATTTTCTTATTTCTGTCGAACAATCTATGTTCTGAGAGCTAAGAAAAGGTAAAATCAGAAAAATTGATGTGCCTTAGTATATAACTGGATGACAGGGGAATATAAATTATAACAGAAGATAGGAACGAGGGCCAGTCTAGGCATTTTGCATGAGGCCAATTGGCATATTATTCGCTCAATTAGTTTAGTGAAGGGTGCTAATGTGGCGCGCATTAGAACAAAACGTTTCTTGTTTTGCGGTGTTTTGTAATTTTTATTATGGATAAAAATGAAAGCATCAAATCTGAGACAGGTAAGCAAATAATTTGTCTTATTTCTCCACAGTTCGAAAGAATATCAAATTGTTTTACCTAAGTCATATTAATCATTTCAGTTAACATTTTAGTAGTAAGCAAAAAAAAAGTTATTCATAGAATATACCATACTCTTTTCAAATCCGAATTTATGCGAATTAGGTCAATTTATTTTTTTTCAAAGCAGAAACAAACAATTGCATGAAAACCTCCATATTATACTTTCTAACGTTATTTATTATTTTGAAAGGTAATATCGTTTGGTGACTAAATCTGCTAAATCGTGTTTATATCAACTTGACAAAGATACATTTTGAATATAGAAAGAACATATTTGCATGTAACCATGATGAACTTGTCTGGAGTTTATAATGGTTAATTTTGATGAACTCTTGAACCGTAAAATTTTTCCTTAAAAACAAGAAAATCGAAAGAAGAATAACCCATTGACTAATAGTTGAATAGCACCCTCATTAGAACAAGACAAACTAAATATTAAGGATTTTATCGTGTTTGCTTGAACCTTATTATCAAGTCGTTTGTATTGCAGGGGCGTAGGCAAGTTTTGGATATTGGGGCGGCGATTTTTTTTAAAGATTTAAATAGTGAAAGATTAAAACTAGAGGTGCACGAATTATTATTTGGTTTGACAATCAAATTAAAAATAAATTGTTTGTTCTTGCATTTCGAATATAAATGAATAATTAAAAATAACCAAAAAATTATTTCAAGGTATGAACAGATCGTAGCTGACATGATCTGTAGTGAAACGAAGCTGCAAATAAAAAATCAAAACTGGTCATCTGCGTCAGTGTTAGTTATTTTAGGTTTTGGAGGATAGTGCAAGATACAGAGGATCGTCTCTGGTTATTTTACGTGCCCGTTGTAAAGCACCATTACACTGGACCTCGGTTTTAATTCCCATCCCAACGACGAATAGTTATTTTAGTTGGAGTAGCAGGGGATCAAACCAGCGATCCCTGGACTCAAACCAAACGCGCGAACCACTGCGCTAATGATCCGCTCTTAAAGATAACATGTTACCAATCATCATTTTAATTGACATTAGATAAATACAATAAACAAAATCGAATTCGTATTTCCCAGACAGCTTCCTTGTGCAATCAAAACACAATAACAAAAAGTGCTATTAACACCTGCGGTCATTTGCAGTCGTTAATCCCCTGTCCCGCGCAGCAAATTGATGCCTGTTATCAGCGAAGCCATAACTTGAGGCGACACAAAAATGTTTGGAGCGACGAGACTAAAATATAACGGCGGCTAGTCGAAATATTGGGGCGGCGGCCGCCGCCCCTGCCGCCCCATTGACTACGCCTATGTATTGTATGCTGTGATATTAATAAGGATAAACATCTGAAATAAAAAAAGCCCAAAATGACAAAAATAATTGATTTGATGATTAAAAACATTAAGAAAAAGAGAAAAAAAAAACTGAAAATCAGTTAAAAATTCTCAGTAATATGTGAATAATATACTCAACAAAAAAAGAAACCTGACACTGTAACTTTGAATAAGTATGAGGTGCATATTCAAAATCTATATATTTTTGCACCATCCAAAAGAAAATAACCACTGAATCACTTGTTTCATGCACCAAAAATATCAAAATGCATAATTAAGTTCAAAACATGCACAATTTTTATTACATACCACAATTCAATTAGCTTTTAATCTGATTCCAGGAAAATACACCAAATATAAAGTGTCAGGTTTCTATTTTTGTTGAGTATATATATCATCTTTTATGTTTATATTATAGAAATGCATATTATAAATTGTGGTATTATTTTATTTCACGGTGCTTAATTTTCGACGCCAACGAAAACTTTACGCTGACATAAACTAGATTCGCTCAGTAGTATTATCCGCATAGTATAAGAAGTCATGTGGTTAATATTCGCTGGTATTTGATTGTGTGCACATCCAAGCGACTATTAAGCCCACGCGAAGTAAAATGATACTTCAGTATACATGAACTCCACAAAAAATAATTCAGTGTCATACGAAATGTGTTACTCGGCTCTAGACAAAACATATTTTTTACATAAAAATGTTAACGTAAATCATAGCTGAAACTGTATTACGAAAGATTAAAGTAGTGAAATATGCAAACCACGAGCGACCACAAATAAAAGACACCGATTCCCTGCACGTCATTATCTTTAGTTTGATAAGAGTATAAATTTTAACTGATAAGAGCAGTTTATACTACCATGCAGTACTTGGTCAGAAAAACCCGCACTAGGCTAAGATACATGAAGTACTTTCAAGTAATAAACATCTGTTTTAATTAGTTTTATGTTGTAAAATAGTTTTAGGGGTTTGCGGAATGGAGTGACAGTACTATAACACAAGATGAGAAAAGACAAAGCTGAACCAACATCAGTTCATGTTATCATGAGTCATGAATCAAGGTATTTATATAGCTTTTCATGTTGTTTTTTTTACAATTAATATCATATGTATCATATGAAATGAAAAGAACATTCGGCTTACTGTGTCATCTACAACTGCGGACAGAAGAACAACAAGCCCATATGGTAAATAATTATGATAGTATTGATGTAAATCTCATTTTGATGAAATGTTAACAATAGTAACGAAGTAAACACAGTAATTTCTAAATGACTTGTGCTTACCCCGTACATTAAACGATGTTTTATAAATTTGTTTCTTGATTCATGCAATTAATTTATGTTCTGGAATCTCTTTTCGTAATCTTCATCGGAGGGGACTATAGGTTTACCTCCCGGTGTGTCTCCCCGTCCGCAACAAATCTAAATCAAATCACCTTTATCAACTCTAGTCTTCACCGTTATTAAATGTTTTAAAAAATGCTCCAAATGAATCACGATGAATGTTTGATGAATATCTAAATGAATCCACTTTGATACAGAACAGAACAAATGTAAATCGTTCTCATAAAAAATGATGCGTTGAAGAAAAAAAATTTATAAAGAGAAACAAAATGTTATGATGTGATTTGTAGTTTACTGGCTAATGACGCACACTTTCGCCACGTGTAACACACCAATTAAATTAGTCGAAATGGTGTCTAATTATTGGCACTACTCTTATTAATGAGCATGATAAGCACGGTAGGATAATATTATTATGTAAATATAACAGCATTTATTCAACTATTGCCAGTAAGATTTTAACTATATTTTTCATGCGGTCTTGGCTAACCGTTTTGATAGTATTTATTCTTATTTCCTCAAATATTATAAAGATAACAAATTGCAGCAAGTTAAATGATTAACTGTCTTTTTTCAGGTTCACTTCAATATGTCGGACATACCAACCAGGATGTAGAGATTCTGGTTTTATTAAAACGGTAGATATTCTACGCAGAAGTGACGCTGGTACTTGTTAAAGTACTGCAGGAATACCATTAGCAAAACAACTCAGAGGTCAAAAGGATATAAAGGAAACAAACAATAAACGAATTATTTTAGAATACAAAAGGAACTTACGACAGACATTGAAAAAGATTACAGTGTACAAGGAGCAATTTAGAACCTTAAACCCTTATATTATTTTACCATCGTTACTTAAATTAAATATAGAAGTTTTGGAAAGAAAATTGAAGATATACCTGTTTAAGAACCGTCATCGTCGACTGGTGAGATAGGTACTTGACATAATAATACAAGAACTTAAGCAATTTTCTTAAATGCAAGAACGAATGGAAAAATGAATTTAATTGCATAAGTCTTATTGAAGAAATGTAATAAGCTGAGGGTATAAAGAAGCTTGGTTGGTACTGCTTAAAAGTTAGTTTGATTCTCGCATGATGTGTTTGTGCAAAATATGTTATGCTTATAAATATTGTTTGACCCTGAATTATTTACTATTAAGGACTACTTTCATGAACATCATATTGAGAAAATACTAATTTCATATTTTATTCTGTATTTATCTCAGTTATTATGGTGTAGAAAGTGTATAAAATCTTGTGTACATACATAAAAACCATAATGAGTCACCTGTTGTAGACGATATTGATGACCAATACACTTAAATGCTACAGTAGTTAAGTTCTGTCATTATTTGTGATTCGTTTTTGGAAGATTCTCTTCACACATCTATGGATCATTCCGACAAATGTGTGAATCGTTGCCTTTCATAAATTTCATTTGGGAATGTTATAGGAATGAAATGATTCTGTAAAACACATGGCTTTAAGTCGACTAAAAGAAGTTTTCTAAGCATAATCTTTATTTATGGAAATATATTTTAAGTAAACAAGTATGATCATACAAACGTATATTTTACAGACTTGTATTCTTGTAGTTCTTTAAATTAATGAACCATTAAATTTACGTTTTTGTCCTTATTAAAATTAGATAAATGACGTAGATTTCTTAGATTTATTTATTTTACTGTACTTTTTTAATTTTTTGATGTTTATGTTAGACGTTAATTAAGTCTTCATATCGACAATTATTGAACGAAAAGCTATACAAATACATTGTTGTGCTCATAATTTATGTTTGAACGACCAAAATAATTCAACTTTTAATGATCTTACGACGTTGTTCCATAATTTATATTATTTTTATATTTTTAATTGAATTGTTTGCTGAAAAAATGTTCTGCACATTTCGGTAAAGGTTACAGCTGAAATTTCTGCTGGAAAGTGCAATAAACTTTTTGCACCAGCTTGTATTTCGATAAATTTTCTGGCAGAAATTTCTGCTGGAAAATGCAATAAACTTTTTGCACCAGCTTGTATTTCGATAAATTTTCTGTCAGAAATTTCTGCTGGAAAGTTCAAAGCATTTTTTCCACCACATTTGTTTCGGTAAAATTTCCAGCAGAAATTTCTGATAGAAATATAAAGATATTGCAATTTGAACAGATATTACTGCTATGAGAGTGAAATTATATAGAATCAAGGGTTATTATTAATTTCCACTGTTCCTATATTCTTTATTTTGGACCTTTAAGAGATTTTCAGCAGAAATTTCTTCTGAAATGATCAACATCCACTACATTTATAGAGCAAAACGTCGAATATAGACAGCTGTTTGCCTTGAAAAATCGTTCTGTAGCAAAACTGATTTCAAAAGGGAAAAAAAGATTTTCCCTTTTTATTTTGGACTGCAATTCTAAGGTATCTTCACTATTGAAAAATGCATATCTATCTGCTTTGAGCCCTGTAACTCTTTGAAATACTGCTCAATTGTCACAAACTATGGCTCATATTTCGTGGGATAGATGAATTAGCACAAACAATCACAGAAATCATTTACTTTCCGTGGAATTCGGTAGCAAACACATCGCTAACTCGAGAAATGCTTTGGTCGGCTCTCGTCAGACCGATCCGTAATGACCAAATTTACATCAGTAAAACCATATATCGACATGGCTTTACGTACGAACTATGCACTATTTCGAAGAAATACAATGTATTGGTTCACTCACCAGACCGCAATACCGTTGTTTTTGCGTGAACTTTCCAGGATTGCAATAAATTTATCATCGTATTTTGGTTGAACTAAAATTCAGCTACATCATCTAGACGCTTGAAAAGGTGAAGGTCGTGGAGGTGTGTCTCATTCGGATAACGGGAAGAGACGGAATGTCAACGATGTTTTGCAAGCGCTTAAAATGACAATGATCAATGAACACTTCAAGATATAATTCCTGAAATAACGGCTGCGCTGCTTACAGGAAGCAAAAATCCATCATTCAACTGATAGTAAGTGAACTTATACATTGTATTTCTTCAAAATAATGCATAGTTTGTACTTAAAGCCATGCCGATATATGGTTTTACTGATGTAAATTTGGTCATTACGGATCGGTCTGACGAGAGCCGACCAAAGCATTTTTCGACTTAGCGATGTGTTTGCTACCGAATTCCACAGAAAGTAAATGATTTCTGTGATTGTTTGTGCTAATTCATCTATCCCACGAAATATGAGCCATAGTTTGTGACAATTGAGAAGTATTTCAAAGAGTTACAGGGCTCAAAGCAGATAGATATGCATTTTTCAATAGTGAAGATACCTACCTTGTTAAAATATATATATCAAGACAATTTTTTTTCTGTAGAGCTTTTTTTCTTCAAGGGAGGGTAGTAGTGTGAGGGAAAGGGGGTTTGACTGGGTCCAACTTGCCGTACACCTGTGGCCTAAAAGCTTGGTGTAAATGCAGCTCGCAGCAGAGGTATAAGAATGAAACACACTCAAATCAACGCAATTACAGACTCATACCACGATTATCACTTCTAGCATTCGAAGTTTAGCAAATCCCTATCCTTACCCTTGAGTTAAAATAAAATAAACAAATGGTACTGAATGAAATAGTAAACATTCGTTAAATGACGTCACATATAAACTCAAATGACCTAGTCACTGACATCATGATGTAGTAATTGTATCAATGAAAGTGCCTAATCAAGCAAAAAATGAAGGGAGATTAACGTAAACATGGAATAAATAGGTAAATAAATGGGCAAGCAGTGCCACTTGTCGATAATGGCCCTGCCATATAATAATGCCCCTCGGGCCATTATTCATATGACAGGGCCATTATCGACAAGCGGCACTGCTTGCCCATTTATTAACCTATACTTAATAATTTCTATGGATAACAACTCTGAATACACACTGGCATACATTTTTAAATGATCACACCTTTACATGCTGAAGACGTAAGCACTTCCAGTCATAAGCGATGAGAAAACAAATCTTCCAGATTATTTTAAGAAAAACAATAGTTCTTTTCACAAATCGGAAATTATGTGCCGTGCTTGCATGGTGATGCTTCTCCAACGAACATTGTAGCATTTTTATCAACGATTTGAAATCACCTGTCTGTCTTATTAAGTCATTAGTATCAGAAAGTATTGAGATAAAAATGAAAAATGCATATCAGGAATTGTCACATCCAGAAAAATCCGCATCCCTATGCCGTCAAAAAGTAAAGAGGGAAAGAGAGCATTTTTAATAAAAAATCATATTTCAAATTAGACACCATAAACAATCAATGATAAAGTGAACCATTGGGGTAACCGCCTTAGAACAGTCAGTGACAAAATAATTTGCCAGTGGGGGTTTTATCCAGATTCAAGCGGGCATGGACCTCAAACTTGCCTAAATAGGATCTCATATGAACAACCAACTACAAGTTGTCTTGGTGAAATAACTCTAACTCACCTATCAACTCGATAATGCAGCATGAAAAGCACATTAACATATAAAACATAAGCAGCTAATAGCGCTGTGAAGCAAATGGGCGGGTAATAAATGACCCTACCGAGACCAGAGAATAACGTGTATAAATTAATATTGCCCGTTATTTTCTTTAATTTATAGGTTGAATCTTCATTAAAACTGTCTGTGAAATGCCTAATTGCAATAGTGGTTTTAAACTGCACCTTTATTTTTGAATAACATCTGTGTATCGGCGATAAAATTTGCAAAAGGTTTTCCTTGAATTGTGATACTGATAAAAAAAATTATGTTGTGCAAAGTATGCGTTCATTGAAATCTTTAACATTATTACACGCTCTAGAAAAACTATACTGAAAAAAATAATCTCTTGTTTCATATGTTTTAGTAGTGACATATCCATTTTCAAAGGACAGATTTATGTCGAAGAAGTTTGCTTGTTTTTCTGAAGTGTTTGCTAATATAAGCTGTAGTTCATTATTATTAATTTTATTAACCAGTTGATGAAAATAGTTATTATCTATATCACTGAATAACTGCTTGTTGTAATGTCCATTTAGAGATTTCGCTCATTATTGGAAAAGTTTTGCAATGAAAACTAGGAGCAATTGGACAACGAAAAAAGAGCAAACAATTTGAACTTTCAGAATGCATAATCTACACTTGCAAGAGAGACTCTACAGCATAAAATATACATTTTTTTCATATGTGAGGTGCTTTCTGCATATTTAAATTAAGCTTGTAACAGAATGTTAGATTTCCTAATAAGTGATTCGTTTAGATTTTAAACTTCAACCTGTTGTTAAAAAATCGCTTAGGCGGTTGTCCATAAGTGTGTTTTGCATGACTTTGTTTTTAGACAAGAAACGGGGCAAGAAACGGGACTGAGCCACGTAACTAGATTTTACAGACTGAAATCATAGAAATCAGCTTTTCAAATCTGTCTGTTGAGAATGCAACTTGTTTCGTCCCGACGGGCGTTCTTTAGAAGTTTTAGTACATGCATAAAACTGTTAAAAACTAAATCAGTTCGCCCATTTGCATCATGGTGTCGTTAGAGGTATAACGAAGAGAAATTAAGAAATGGCAAAAATAAAGTTTTTTTGAGACAGATAGAGAGAAAAAAGGCAATCCGCTTGCATCACCTTTTCTATTTTGTCGTAATTACATTGCTTTTGCAAAGATGGACTACTTGTGTGTATTCTGATATATATTTTCCAGCTATCAATGGGATAAATGACTAGAATCTAATTAAAGCCAGATATGACGAACACGAAACTAAAACCGAAAAAATATATTTTCCAGTTATCAATGGGATAAATGACTAGAATCTAATTAAAGCCAGATATGACGAACACGAAACTAAAACCGAAAAAATGATATCAACAATCGAATATGTTCTTTAAAAGCCGGGCACTAACTGTAAATGCAATCAAAATGTATTAATATTTTTCTTTTTTCCAATATGTGAAGCTGTCGAATAGTTTCTCATAAAATAAATAATAATATTGAAAGCTTAATGATGTGGCTATTCCTGATCTGCATAGTTGACGTTTTAGTTCTTATTCCGGGAACACATTCATATACATGTAACATATTTATCGCATTGAAGAACATTTTATGAAACTAGGTTATCTGCATCACGGAGTAACCAGTTCTGTGAAGTGTTTATAGCTTAATGCTAAAATTATACTATAGCATCGTAAAACAGCTTGCTCATATTTTAGTAGCTTGCCGACAAATGCTTTGTTAATTCAAATGCATATGGTGTAATAATATTTAAATAATTAATAATACAATTATGGCTTTTGCGCGCGACAAAAACTTATGTCATGTGCCCAACACTTAAGTTATCTTATCTGACTGACACATACAGGAAGATGTGGGTTTTGTAGTCAATACTGAATGTCTAATGGTTTAGCTATGTTAGTGATGTAATGCAAAGTTAGTCAACAACATTATTTAATCTCTACTCTTTACCTTTCCAATCTATGTAGAAGATAATGGATTCTTCTTTCTCTATCTTACAGGGCCAGTTGCGAAAACATTGTTTCAAATGGAAAAGAATGTTTAGTTGACGTAATTTACAAATAGTTGTCTTGCTTAAATATCTAAGTTCTATTTCCGACCATTCATATATGTCACATAATATACTCAACAAAAATAGAAACCTGACACTTTATATTTGGTGTATTTTCCTGGAATCAGATTTAAAGCTAATTGAATTGTGGTATGTAATAAAAATTGTTCATGTTTTGAACTTAATTATGCATTTTGATATTTTTGGTGCATGAAACAAGTGATTCAGTGGTTATTTTCTTTTGGACGGTGCAAAAATATATAGATTTTGAATATGCACCTCATACTTATTCAAAGTTACAGTGTCAGGTTTCTTTTTTTGTTGAGTATATAATCCTTAAAATTTTATTTCAACGCAGCGTTGCCAAATTCTGACTGTCGTTGAGCGTTGTGTCAAAAGATTGAAAGTGATAAGACAGTCAACAAACCTTCCATCTGGAAGTGAAAACGTCCGAGAACGTACACATTGGGATAATGTTTGGTGGTATCACAAATAAATTGTTCTAAGAAGAGACTGTGAAATCGTGGATATAAAAGAAAGTGTTATTAAAACGAACCGAATTTTTATAAATAACAATTATAATTAACTTTGATCAAATTTCGCAAACGTGTTACTTATTATTATTAACCTTTATTTATCTTTATCAGCAAAAACTTGCGTAACTGCTCCACATAGCTGTACATTTAACAATTATAATAAACAGACGAAGATTGTTTAGGGGTAATAAATAAAGATATAGCGGATAACATACTGTGTGATAACGATAACTTTCAGATCACAGTAGTTATTTGTATCATTTAAAAGAGAGATCTGCAATTGACACAAGGTAGGTTTGTCTGACCATCAAAAAGTTTTTAAGATGAACATTATTAACAGGTTGTATTGATAATTTCTTCTTTTTATCGAGATATTTGTCATTTCAGATTCTGTCTACTTGGAAAATCTATAAGTAGTTAACTCTGCTGACCGTGGTGCTCAGGGGATTTTGTTTTTCGAAACAAATAAGGTAAGATAAGACATCTTTTGGTGTCATATAATGCATTTTATCAGAATTAAAATTAGTTTGATTGGTCTTACGACAAGTTCAATTTGGTTACACACTGTTCGCACACATGTTCAATATATCAAAAGAAAAATGCTGCCTACAGGTTATTCTACAGCCGATTACATGCATGGTTTTTGAAACATCTACAGTGGATGCTTTTGCTTTTTTTGGTTGCACGCCATTGGCATGCGTTGTGCAATTCTCATTTTCGTTAAATGATTTTGGTGTCTTTAAATTATTCTGAATTTTGACTGTATGTGGAGGCTGTGTTTTCTGGATGTGGTTTTTTTCTGATCTGCATATCATGAATTGTTTCGGGATTTTATTAAAATGCTTATTCGCCTTATTTTTCGACGAACACCTACGGAATAGCTACACCGGATTCCCACATTTTGGTAATCATGACTGTTATTTTCAGGCGTGCATTTTTGCACATGATTTTACACAGACAACGTCTGTGCAACGCACGGCCTTATCGCAATGGTTTCTTTCCCGACCAGCTTGCACAGCCGTGCCGTGCTTAAAATGCATTTTTTTATTTCAGATTTCATGACACGATATTTATTTACAGTATACTCATCTCACATCACACCATTGAATTTACAAATACCACCATGTCATCAGCAGGAAATCAGGTAGAGTTTTAAATGCTGTTTAACACGTTTTTATGCCACTATAGACATAAATCTATTGTGTTTATATAACCAAATAAAATTAATACACGTATAGCTGGCAACTACTTTTGTGATACATTTATGCCACCGGTCATATCTTTACAGGAGATCTAAATGTAACCAAAGACTATAGTTACCTTAATGTAATTTCTATAGGTACGGTACGAAATATAGATTTCTATTGGACATCGACTTTAATACATGTCGTGCGGAAATTGCAGTCTTTGAACTCTTTTTGCAATACTTGAAAATGGTGCAAAGGAAAAATGCTGATTCTAATGCTTTTTCTAATTGGAAATACTAATATTTAAGATAATAGACACTCGTATATCCTCAAGTTCTATTAGAAAAACAAGCTTTATTACTTGCACGACCTCGTTTTGAATTCATTTGAAAAAGAGTATTGAAGACTTTCACAACAAATTTGTTTAAAGTGACTTTTCACACATTATGTAATAACTGTTAATGAAAAGTAAGTTTTTGCATAAATTGACAGAAACACAAAATAGGAAAAGGAAATGTAACTCATTTAATTACTTTACACGGATATAGTTATCAAGTACGAAAAATGATGTCTCGCCGCGAGAGATGCAAATGAGACCGATTTACTACATTGTGTATGCGTACGCATGCGAAGTCTAACGTTAGTAGAACGAAAAAATCGCCGTCCCGCCAGAATAAAAACAAATAATACGTCAATGAAGAATGAGCATTACGAACTACCATACATTTCGACTTCAAATAGAAATTTCTCACCGCTTTATTTGTTAATACGCATTGTCGCTTCGGTACCCGTCACGATTTTGTTGTTGAAAATGATCACGTGACCCACTGAATATTAATTAACGTTTATTCGCTCCGAAGTAATGTCAACCCCAATAATTTAAACGTACATTCTAGTAACACCCGATCACTCGGAGTTTTTATTTTATATTGTGCGGTGCGAAAGTACTATCTTTCTTTATAAATTAATATAATACTTTGGAATGACACTTTAACACCTGCTGATAAGGCTTCAAACAATGTAATTTTAGCCTGAAGTATTCACTTCTAACTGAAGAGCTTAATAAAGTACTTACTATGCTTACACGCTGACTTCTTCATGAGAGATTGATATTTTTGCTGCACACACTCAACATATTACACAATTTAGAGTCAGTGTTGAATCAAAACAAGATGAAATTCCTACTATGTATTGGTTGTCTAAAAAACACCAAACATCAGATAACACACGATTAATCGCCAACTCTAGTTCTTTCACAACAACTAAAACATCAGTATAAACATTTTATCTTACAGCCATAAAAGAACATATACGGTTTTTCGAAAAGGCTTTTGAAACCACTCACAAAAATCTATTTTGATCTATTAAAAACTCAGGTGCTGTTTGAAAGAACTTTAATCAAATAATTTGCAAGCGTTCTGTTTGTGAACTTATGAACCTTGTACACCTCACTCCCTCATAATTTAATAAGAGGCAAGCTTATCTGTCTCATTGAAAAAAAAAACGTTTGCAAAAGAAAAAAACCTTTATCGCTTGTAATTTAACATAGAACATTTTTACATTTGGTTCCTATAAAAATTATACTTTATGGACTTGTCAAGAACTTATTGAGACGCTAAGTTTCTAACTGGATAACAATTTTGTTTGATATGGCACCTCCATTTAAAAACAAGTAATAGGCATTCCAATCGGAACTGAATGTGCACCCCTTTTTGCTGATCTGTTTTTATACTTTTATGAAAGAGATTACCTCGATGACTTATTTAATATCAATAAAAATGATTTTTCATCACTGGTTAATAAAATGAAACCGATCTGAACTACAACTTAATAAAGCAAACACTCTACAAAAGCAAGCAAACTTCCTTGATCTTAATCTTCCTATTGAAAATGGTTTTATTAATAATAATACAGGTATATGACAAAAGAGATGATTTTTATTTCAATATAGTAAATTTTCAGTTTTTAGACGGCGATTTCCTCGTGCAACATCTCACGGGGTTTATATCTCACAGCTTGTTCACTTTTCTAGAGCTTTTAATGATGTTATAGATTTTTATGAACGTTATCTTAACATAACAGCAACATTTTTAAAACAAGGTTATCGGTATCACAATTTTATTAATCAAAACCTTTTGCAAGTTTTACACTGATATCTAGATGTAATTCAAAAATAAAGATGCGGTTAAAATCACTATTGCAACGAGGAATTTGACAGCCAGTTTTTATGAAATTTTATTTATAAACTTAGGAAAAAAGAGCAGTCTCATTCGTAAAAATCATCTGTAATTTTTAAACAGAAAGGTTACCAACATGATATTCTACAGCGCTCTGCATGCCTAGTGAATACCTAATCTACAGTTAATCGTTATTATTACCTCTTTAATTGCACGTCGGTTACAGGGTTTCAGAGTGTATGAATTTTTATAGGGAAATCTTGATATAGAACCTAGGAGTTCGATTATGTTTCTTTTATTCCTGTTATCGTGTTCCTCCTGATTTGACTCCAGGGGCACTTGTCTTGGTAAGATCACTGAGTACCTGCCTTTTTGTTTTACAGTGCTATTAGTTCTTATGTTTTATGTTTCTGTGTATTTTTTCATGCAACATTGTCGAGTGGTTGGGTTGGTTGTAGTTATTTCACAAAGACAACTTGTACTTGTTTGTTCATATGAAAACCTATTGGGGCAGGTGTGGGGTTGGTGCACAATGTTGTTAGAACCACCAGGGACATATTATATTGCCACTGGCCGTTATAAGACGGTAACCCCGATTTGCTTCTAAACTCGTGCTCTCTTTTTCTCTCTAATTTTTTTTCTGCGTGGGGATGCTGTTCTTCTGGTTGTGCCAATTCCCGCATATGCATATTTCATTTTCTATCAAACTTTTCTTAGGCTCTAAAACGTGCTCTAGTTTCGGACTGAAAGCGATAAAATTAATCAGGGAAACCATGTTTTGTGAAAAACACAACTGAGTTTTGTTTCGGGTTACTGAGCCATACGCATAAACATCGTCAAAAATTGGATAGATAAAAATAAAAAAAAAATATGTCCTAAAACTTTCTTAATCAATGTTAATCAACAACAAAAATCGATGTGTTTATTTATGCAATACTAGCTTTTTTAGCTTGACAGTCTCGTGTAAGCTTGTGTAAACACTATCCCACGTACTATTTTTATAGGTTTACGTGGTCTTCAACTTAATATAAAGATTTATAATTGATTATACATATGTTTCACGAGTATAGCAATTTCGTATACGATAATTTTCATATTGCATTTTTATACATTTCAAGGTTATCAAGCTTGTTCTATGTGCCCTGATTTGCTCAACTTGCTTCCAACTGTTAGTCCTACTTGGTATGGCGGTTCATTGGACAATGAAGAGGACGCAGTTAGCTTCTCCGAAAGAACGACAGATGTGCTATCCTATGGAAAAAATTGTATATGTACAAGGTGGTAAAAGATATGATGATTGGAATGGATTGACCGAACGTTTTGACGAAAAGGATAACAGAACACTACTCTGTGGTGATACTAGTATGGTTGTTCAGAAGATTGTATATAAGGTAAACTAATTTTTAAATTCATGTGAGCTTAAACAAACCGCGTTTAACATGACTTTTCAAGTTCATGTTGCATGTTTCCTGTATAAGTTGAGATATTCTAGATAGAATCTTCAAAATCAGAAGTAAATACAGGATGATATGATGGTTGGAAAAAACTTAAGTTAAAAACCAAAAAAAAGTTTGGATATGTATATGTTGTACATTAAAGTGTATAAAGGAATATGTTTCTTACTTACGCTGTGATGTTAAAGATGAACAGATAAATTAAAACACAAAGCATTTACATCATATTCACTTTAAAACTTCCTTGTACTTAATATATTTTAGTATGTGGGTTAAAAGATTCTGGACATTTATAGAGGGGATCTTACAACAACAATATGCATTTCGCTTTATACTAGTTCTTGTGAATTTTATTACAGATATTTTCAAAATGCCTGTGTTGTTAAACTGCAAGTCTTTTTGTCCTGTTCAAAAAAACAATATTTGTCAATTGTTCACTTTTTCAGACTGTGGCTGAGAGATATACTGACGATTCTTATTTAGGTAATTTGCTTTACTACCATATGCAAAGTGTAATCAGTTTAAAAACTCAAAACACTAGCGGAATCCCCCACTTCTTTCTTTTCATTAAACTTGTCACATCAAGTACCTTGCTGTTAGAAGAAGTCTGAGTTGATTTTCCTAATACAGAGTGGACGATCGCACGTAAAGTGTTCGTGCGAGATGCATATAGTATTTATTTTTATGGAACTGAAAAATAAAAACAAAGGTTCCATGCTAACATTATTTTCATAATGTTACTTGTGCTTCATAAAAACTAGCCTATACATGACAATGATACGCTAGCAACGCATTAGGTATACCTCGATAGGCGAACGCTTAATTTTATGTGCAAATTTGGGTATATTAATAGTGTGAAAAAATAAAGAGTTAGGTTAAAACAAAATAATTACAATTAAAAGACAGAATATTAAAAATTACATTTCGACATTTCTGAACATTTTTTCTACATTCACATTTGTAAGCTTTAAATACAGCTTCTTTAAGAAACGTTCTGTTCTGAAATATTTCATGATAAATATTCAATGTGAAAAAAACCTCATTCCCAACTGTAAAATTAAGAATTACTTGAAACCTACTGTAGAAGCTCGGTGAGTTTTTTAAATACTATCATCGTGTTCTTGCTGATTTTACTCCTGGTGCTCTGTGCTGAAGATAACAAATCTCAGATTTGAAACCAGTCTCAAATATCAAGGATCTAACTGGCTAAATTGGAGACTTGAAATTTGAGACTGGTTTCCATTCTCAGTTTTATAATTCTCCGGATCTGGTGTTCACGTCTCGGTAAGGTCATAGAGTACCTTCTCATTTCGCTTCAGGCACATTGTTAATCTAACAAAAACATATCTTTTCGACTGTATCTTGAGACAGAATTTTTGTCATGACTTTTTTAATCCTTAATATCACTTTCTTTTCGAACCGATTACAAAAGACACTAGAGTTCATAGGAATATTTGCACTCACAAAACACTATAATTCTTAAGATAGCTTTAGTCGAGATTTTAGGTCATTAAAATTGTAATCATTTTAATAAAGGTACATGTAACACTACAGATGTAAATAATTTTTAAAGGACAGAGGTGTGTGAACTGCATGATTTATCCAGATGCTTGTTTGTTTTTAAAGATTGGGATTTCCACACCAGCTACATGAAAAACTGCACAAGATCATCAAATCAAACTGACATGTTGCGTCTTACCGAAATGGCATCTTATGCTTCCCCAGGTAAACTTAGTAGTTATCATTACATGACTGGTATATTAATCAACAGCTCTAACTTGCATTTTGACAGTTTTTATCTGAAAAGATGAAAAGGGAACTGTGAAAGTTGCTGACAATTACAAATATCAAAATTTTAAAGGGTTGGTTTGATTGAGTGTGTTCATGAGCAGTAATGGAAATACATATTACTGTTCTCGCCGCCTATATCCGGGTTGAGCGATCGTCCTATTCGTAAGGTTAGCAAGTAACACAAGAAATTTCTGCTGTTGTTATCTCAAAACGTTTTTTTTTGTTTTTGTTGAACATGAAATTATCTTTTCTGACGTCAATATATTATTTTGGTAAAAAGGATCCATTCCTAATGCTTTTAATGGTTTAAACAAGCAGGAAAATGTCGTGGGCTTTAAACCGTTGGCCGTCGGGCAGCATGATCACAATTATAGTGTCATTCCAATCAAACGGGAAAGGGACATTGTTTGAATAAACAGAATTAAGTGTGAGATAGGCACCTTAAAAACTAAACAGTCGATAATCTAATTCTTTCGGCTATCGTCGGTAACAGAATAGTTTTTCTTGATATTTCCAACGGTTCAGCTCAAATGCAACTGGACTAATTCATGACGTTCACTAAAGATATGTCGAGTTTCTTATCTAGGTAGGTCAGCAAAACTTCCTGATGAATAAAAAAAATATCTCGATTTTCCTGCTAAAACAATGATATTGTTTATTTGAAAATGATAATCAAGGATGATCGTGTTTTTGCCGCATGTGCCAATGATAATACTGACGTAACTCTCATAAGTAAATTGCTGTTTCTACTTGCTCTGAAAGTGATATTGCTCATTATACTTTAGGCAGTTCGTTTGCTGTTATTAATGCAGCTGTGAGAAATAAAACCAATAGCACTAATGGCAGCTTTTAATTTGGATATGCGAAACAAATAATTATTACAACAAGAAATACAAGAGTTATTAATCAAAGTTATATTCTCTTGCAATTTACAAATTTTAATGCCACTTTAACCACTATGTCATGCGTTATAAATCCCTGTTTATCTTGTCTGTCTTCGTTGAACATTTGTTGTTTTTTGGTGAAATCTGTTTATAATTTTTACAAAACTCGATAGCGCAAATTTTTAATATGTGTCATTTGAAATAATAAAGCAATTTCAAATTGATTCTTTAGAAAATCACGTATTCGTTGTTCTATTAATGACCTACATATCATTTTAAAACAATCTGGCAGACACGCTATGCTATCTAGGTTGGCTTCTCTTTCTATATCAAGTCTGCAGAAACTGGATGAGGAAGCCGACGACATCGTCATAAGAACCCATCCGTTTAACGAGGTTGCTAGTCTGATTCAGTGTTATGCTCGGCATGTTCTCAGGCCACATATTGACTTGGAATCTGACCATAAAAGACATTTCCTTAAAATTTCCTTTTTAAATAAAGGAATAGATTTGATTGACCTTCCTAGTATATTTAAAGATAAAACAGTTCAATCGGCTGTTCCTAATTATTTTAAGAATACTGAATCGCCTATGGTTTGTTATAAATACAACAAACCAACTAGAAATACAATTTTTAATTACAATAAAATTACCTCTGATTTACAGATCATTGATAATACACCAAAATCTTGAGAGTGTTTAACTTCTAAATATTGCTATAAGCCTGTCGGTCATATTGTTACCGGTGATCTTAATATAATCAAAGACTCCAGAATTCGTAATTTAATTTCTAAAGGTCCCAAATATAGAATTCCATCCAAAATTGATTTTAATGCATGTCGTGCAGAAATTGCTGAGTCTTTAAACCTATTTTGCAATAAATGGTGCAAAAGAGAACATGCTGAGCCTAATGCACTTTCTAACTGGAAAAAACACATATTTAAAATAATAGACACTCGTATATCATTTTATGAAAGAAACATTGCTATATTACCACCTCGACCTCGTTTTAACTTTCGTCATTTGACAAAAGGAATTCAAGACTTTCATAACAAATTTGTTTTAACACCCGCTGATAAGGCTTCTAATAATGCAATTATAGTGTGACGGGTGCACAATATTAATATTCAAACTGAAGAACTGAACAGCACTAATGCTTACATGTATGTACTGACTTCTTCATCTGAGAGTGATATTGTTACTACACACACTCTACAAATTACAAAATTTAGAATCAGTATTGAGCCAAAACTAGACAAAGTACCTACTATGTATTGGTTGCCTACAATGCATAAAACACCGTACAAAGCAAGATTTATTGCAAACTCTTGTTCTTGCACTACTAAATTATCCATGCTCTTAACTTCTTGTCTTACAGCTATTAAAGAACATGTAATTAGGTATTGCGATAAGGTTTTTGAAACTTCTGGCAAAAATTTATTTTGGTCGATTAAAAATTCAAATGACGTTTGGAAAAAGCTTAAATCAAATAATTTTCAGGCGTTCTGTTTGTCTACTTATGATTTCTCAACTTTATATACCTCGTCTCATTGAAAAAACGTTTGCTAGAGAAAATAAAACCTTCATCGCTTGTAATGAACATAGGGCATTTTTTACAGATGGTTCTTATGATAATTATACTTTATGGACTTGTCAAGACCTAATAGAGTCGCTAACTTTCTAACTGGATAATATTTATGTTAGATTCGGTACTTCTATTTATAAACAAGTAATAGGCATTCCAATGGGTACTAATTGTGCACCCCTTGTTACTGATCTGTTTTTATACTGTTATGAAAGAGACTTTATGTTATCTCTTTCTACTGAACATCAAGATGATATTATTACAGCTTTTAACAACACCTTGAGGTACCTTGATGATTTATTAAATATAGATAATAACCATTTTCCATTACTGGTTAATAAGATCTACCCTAAAGAACTACAACTTAATAAAGCGAACACTTCAAAACAGCAAGCAAACTTTCTCGATCTAAATCTATCAATTGAAAATGGTTATGTCACTACAAAAATTATATGATAAAAGAGATGATTTTAATTTTAATATAGTAAATTTTCCGTTTTTAGACGGCGATGTGCCTCGTGCAACATCTTACGGGGTTTATATTTCACAGCTTGTTCGCTTTTCAAGAGCTTGCAACGATATTAATGATTTCAATGAACGTAATCTTTGCATTACAGAAAAACTTTTAAAACAAGGTTATCGGTATCACAAATTAAGGAAACATTTTGCAAGTTTTATCGTTGATACCCAGATCTAATTCATAAATACAGGTGCAGTTTAAAATCACTATTGCAACAAGGTATTTCACAGCCAGTTTTTTATGGAGATTTAATTTATAAACATAAGAAGATAAAGGGCAATGTTAATTTCTCCCGGTTATTCGTAAAAACCATCTGTAAATTTAAAAAGAAAGGTTACCAACATGATATTTTACAGCGCTCTGCATGCCTGGTGATTAACCCTTCTACAGTTGATCATTATGCTTACCTCTTTGGTTGCACGACGGTGGCAGGGGTTTAAGAGTTTATGAAGGTTTATGGGGAAATCTTTTCTTAAAAGAACCTAGAAGCCCGATTTGTATCTTTATCCCTGTCATCGTGTTCTTGCTGATTTTACTCCAGGAGCTCTGTTCTCGGTAAGATCATTGAGTACCCGCCCTTTGCTTTGCAATGCTATTAAATTCTTATGTTTTATATGTTTGTATGCTTTTGCATGCAACATTGTTGAGCCAATATGTGGGTTGGAGTTGTTTCACCAAGACAACTTGTATTTGTTTTGTGATATGAGAACCTGTTGGGGCAAGTGTGAGGTTGGTGCACCCTAGAACCTGGTTTGAACCCCCAGTGGCAATTTCATTTGCCACTGACCGTTCCAAGGCGGTAACCCCTCGGGTTCTCATTTTTGTTAATTGTTAGTGGTGTCTCTTTTGAAACTGATCATTTTATTAACAATGCTCTCTCCCTCTCTTCTTCTTGACTGTGTGGGGAGGCTGTTTTTTCTGAATGTGGCGATTCCTGATATGCATATTTCACCTTTTTTTAGTTTTGGATAAGCCGACAAAGCTTTTCTGGAAGCATGTTGAAAGTAAAACTAACCTTACCCACGTTGAAAGAGAAGGTGTTATTACCATCGGACGAAAAGGTCTTTATTTCATATCGTCACAGCTTACAATGTGGATCGAAACTGGTACAGAAAGCGCAGAATCGGATGACGCCATCTTTAAGCATTTCGTCATGTTAGTATCCAACACCAAAAGTAGCGAAGATATATTACTCGAAAATGCTATGACTAAGTGCGACATTATGACAGCAGAGGCACAGAAGACCTCTCAGATGGAGGCAGTCTTCCGGTTGGAGTATGATGACAAGATATATGTGGCATCATCTCATCCTCATAAGTTGGTCTGTGATACATTGAAAAATCATTTGATTGTTTATAAGTTAGATTAATCTACATATTAATGTCATTTAAAGTTCACTATGTATATGCGAACGATAACCTGATAACTTTTTGAATATGGTTTATCAGAAAATGATTTACAATTTTGATATCTCTATGTTCTCTTTTTCGGCGTTAGCTGTCTAAGCTCACTTTTGACCTAGTTTTTCGACCAATGAAATGTTGTAAATAATACTCGTATTCTATTATTATGCAGAGGGAAAATGAAATAACCTATTTCGATTGGTAGCTATTTACACCAGAGAGGCATCTAGCAGGGTGGAGAGGTATCTAGTGGGATTTTTATTATTATGCAGCGGAAAAATCAAATAGATTATTTCGATTGGTTGTTAGTGGGTGTTGTATTGGAGAAAAACATATTTACGATTTAAATAACCAGTTAAGTCAATATTGATGGCTTAAATACAATTTTATATGGAATATTCTTGGGTGTCAGGTAAAAACTTGCGTACAGTACACAGTGTAAAACGAAAAGGAAGTGTAGATATTTCTAGTTCTTACTGGTTCCTTTCTAGTTCTTTTGATACTGATTGTTAATTTCAAGTACAAAATACAAGTTCATTGTAGTGTAGTGGCTAACACTCTCGCCTCGCAAGCGTGAGGCCCCGGGTTCAATACTCAGTACTGACACTTTTTTAAAAGTTAATTTACGTAAAAGTTGGTAGATTTCGCTCTTGTAACAGGATGTTTTTATTTATTTATATTAAATTTCAATGACATTTATTCATCTTGAGATCTTACTCTACAAGAGGTATTTTATTGAAACTGAATAAATGTAGATCAAGACTTAATGTAATACATTGCTTCTTTAATCGACTTGTTATCACTGTATGAAATTGTTGCAACAGCTTCAAAAATTTTTTGAAATACACTTTAAATGAATTTATAAGTTGTCATGATTCGGTCGCTTAATCTCTTGGTCATGCTAAGAAGGCAGGAGGGTTCGTCAACAGCTATAACAAGTAAAATAAACGAACTAAACTATGTCTGCTTCGCCTCTCTGTAATTCTTTCTTTCTTATATACATGTATATATAAATCTTTTCCATCAACGCCGTTTATCTTTTTTAAAGATATTTCTTGTTGAATACTGATCACCAGTAAAACTATGTTTTTCGCCCACCTTCATGCTTGGTTATATAAAACATATAACTGTATATTATCCATAATCATCGAGTACTCGCCAATTTGGCTTTGCAGTGCTATTAGCTTCTCATGTTTTAAATTGTGTGCTTTTGCATGCAACATTGTTAAGCTGATGTGTGGATTGGAGTTATTTCACCAAGACTACTTGTACTTGTTTGTTCATATGAGAACCTGCTAGTGCAAGTGTGAGGTTGGTGCATACTAGATCATGGTTTAACCACCAAGTGACATTTTTTGCCACTGACAGTTCAAAGGCGGTATCCACAAAGGTTCTCTTTTTCGATAATTAATTGTGGCGTCCTTTTTGAATTGACATACTTATATCTAACATGCTCTCTCTCTCTCTCTCTCTCTCTCTCTCTCTCTCTCTATTCCTGATATGCATATTTTACTTTTTCTTTCAATACCAAGAAGAACTATTATTCATAGCTTATGTCTCATTGATAGTAGAAGTCTACTCTTCTGGATTAATTATTGTTTAGCCAGCTTATACACTATAAAAGATTTGAATTCAGCATTCTTAATGAATATAACCACATACAAACTACAGTTGCTGTTGTTACATTAGACTTGTCACATTGTCAATTTGCAAGTTGAATGCTACGGGCCGTAGCCCTTGCTTAGGTTCCTCTGAACTCACATTTTCACTGCATTTACAATAGCAAAAACTGGAGTGTTTATGGCTGTTTAGTTCACATTCATAGCATGAAAGTGTTAGTGCTTGGGTTGAGCTCGCAGCTGAGAAAATTGCGTTATCTTGGAAATACTAGTAACCTGTGGCCGTATTTTCAGTTGACAGTGAAGCTTCTAGCGTGTGCACATATAAAACGATGTTAGTCAGAGTTGACATTCTGCTGCGTAGGTAATGTAATTCTCCGGCGCGACAGTCTTTCAACGCTTTTAGCAATATGATTGTTACCAGATTCCATGTTAAAGTTCTACTTGTTCAGTCCTGACCATTGTTGTTTTGTTGTTGTTTTTTTGTTTAGGGCGAACGCATTCTTTTATTTCGGGTTCATAAATGTACACGCTAATAACGAAATGTTAATAATTTTAATTTAAATGTACACGCTAATAACGAAATGTTATTAATTTTAATTGAATCTTTCTTTCCATGTTCATCGTCATATGTACACCGTCGTTTGAGATGGATCAAAATCAGAACTGTTCCCTCGTGTGAAGATTGAGTTGCGCTGAACGCGACTAAGACTGTGATCCTCGCTTACTTGCTCGCGTAAGTGTATTGTAGCTTTTGAGCGAGTCTCTGCGATGCATATCGCGATGCTATGATGTCGGTTCGTTATTACTATTGTATTTTGATATGCTGACATGTAAGTTTATGTTTTATTTTATTAAAATATTTTTTTCAAAGTTTTGGATGTAGTGTAAGTGCTTATAAAATTATCATTAGTGAATTAAGATCAAATGTTAAAATGTAAATTAGTCCTTTGCGTTCCGTAAGAACGGATTTTAAACAAACTTTAGTAATATCGGAGCGCTTACAGATTAAAATTTAGACAATTTTGTTCTAACATTTCCCCAAGTTGAATCGCAAAACTGGTTATACAACGGTAACGATCCGATTCAGATGAATTGCCCAACGTTTAATCGCGATTATTCAGTGCACCGGTGATACGTTACAACCTTTCTAGAGTAAGCGGTGGGTGGGCTGTAATATGCATTTTCATTACAACCATAAATAGGCTTAAATATATGATATACGAAATAATTTTGAATTTAATATTGTACATATTTCATTTTTATATGATGCCCTGCGTGCATCATCTTACGGTGCATGTTCGTTTTTCTGCATCTTTAAAGATGTTAGAGATTTCAATGAACGTTATCTTTGCATAACAGAAACAGAACTTTAAAGCAGGGTTATCGGTA
Organism: Corbicula japonica; assembly: GCA_038501625.1. NCBI lineage: Eukaryota > Metazoa > Mollusca > Bivalvia > Venerida > Cyrenidae > Corbicula > Corbicula japonica. The sequence continues at coordinate 7,917 of JAZAYU010000231.1, read as the reverse complement.
CCAAAATTTAGAAAAACATTGATAACCAAATGAAAATGAAAAAATACAGGTGCAGTTAAACTCACAACTGCAACAAGGTATTTATCAGCCAGCATTTAATGGGAATTTGATTAATACACTAAAGAAAAAAAGGCAATTACTTCTCCACATTATTCGTAATATTCATTTGTAATTTAAAAATGATTTTCAACATGATATTTAATCAGCGCTCTGCATGTGTAATGATTAACCAATCTAGAGTTGATTGTTAGTCTTATATCTTTGCTTGCACGATGATAGCAGCCATTTAAGGGTTTATGAAGAATATGGCAGTCTTGTGAAAGAACCTAGAAGCTCGATTTTTGTCCGCGTCATCGTTTTCTTGCTTATTTGACTCAATGGACTTCGGTCTGCGTAAGGTTCATTGAGTACCCACTTTTCTGCTTGACAATGTTATTGGTTTTATAGGTTTTTGTGGGTTTTTTTGCATGCAACAATGTCGAGTTGATGGGTGGGTTGGAACTTAACTAGTTAAATAAGACAACCTTAACTTGTTTGTTAATATAAGAACCTGTTTGGTAAATACACTTAACAACTTTTCTAAGTATACACCTTCGTACTGGGGCATTACTGGTTTGATTTTTGGGATATTGCCTTAACAGTTTTAATAAACCATGCAATGGATACTAACTGATTTATTTGAAAAACATCATTCAAAATGACATTCGACTGACTGCTCAAAATCATTTAGAATACTGACACCCACAGAATACAAATTCACAAAATCAGTTAATAAAGCGGATGTTCAAGTTAATAAACGAATTATGAGTACGTACATGTATAAATTAACATTTGGAACTCAGAAATATGCTTTTCTTCTATTTCTGTTAAATTAAATTCATTTCATTCTAATCCTAATGTTTTATAACTGTTTTTAGTCCAACCCACTTTTGGGGTAAATCAGTTTGAATGCATAAAATGTAGTCGCTTATCTTTTAGTTTTCCAATATGCCTGTTTAGTTCTACCAATTTTTCTGATAAATCAGTTAGTATTTATTGCATTTTTATTGAAAGTTTTAGAGCAATAGCTCAGTTATCAAGCCAGAAATGCCCCAGTACGCAGGTGTATACTTAGAAAAGTTGTTAGGTTGGTGCACCCATGAACCTGTTTTAAACCCACACTGGCAAATTGATTTGCCAGTGACTTGTTTCTAGGAGGTAACCCATCGAGTTCTAAGTTTCGTTAATTGTTTTTGTGTCGTCTATTTTGAAACGGATCATCGTATACCATGTTTCCTTCTCCTCTCTTCATTTTAGCTGTGTGCGTAAGCTGTGTGTTCTTCTTCTTCTTCTTCTTCTTGGCGTTCGCTCTACACGACCACTCCAGCATCCGCGATGAAAGTTGTGGTCCTCCGTAGGTCGTCAACATCTCTATACAGTTTCTGCTGGATTGTTGCACCTTGTGGCCACGTTGCTTCTCGCTCCTGGTCGTATCGTTTACATCGTTGGAGGATGTGCTCTGCAGTCTGGTCCTCTTCTCCGCAGGGACATATTGGGGAAGGCACCAATTTATACTTCCTACACATGTGTGCATTCATTCTGTTATGCCCTGAGCGTAGCCTCACCATCACCACCTGCTCTGGTCTGTTTAACAAGTGGTAGGCATCTGCTTCCTGTCTGGTCTTTGTGAGAGCCTTAATGATGGAGGCTTTCTCCTTGTATGTCACCTTGTTATCTGGTTGCTCTAACTGGGCTCCTAGCCTAGCCAGCTTGTCAGCCTCCTCATTTCCGGGTACTCCACAGTGAGATGGTATCCACTGAAGGGCAACATTGCGAGAAGACCCAAGCTTGTTCACGGCTTGTGCTAGCTCAGGAACATTGTTGCTTTGCAGAGCCTCCAGAACTGATCTTGCGTCTGTGAGGAAGACTACAGAGGTTACCTCTTCTGCTGAGTCTTCAATCAGAGAGACTGCCTTCATGAGCGCTTCAGTCTCTGCTCTGTAGTTGCTACAGTGCTTCCCAGTGGCAATGTAATGGGCCGATTTCTGGCCAGACGGGAATGTTATATGAATACCAGCGCCTCCATCCTTAATAGCTCCAGTTGCTGACCCATCTGTATATACATGGGTCCATCTGTTTAAAGGATAGTCTGCGTAGATAGTCGCAAGTGTCAGACTTCTACGGATGGTTTCATTATCTTGTTTGCCCGTGTCAAGTCCAGGAATAGCAAGTGCCACTTTCACTGCAGACAGGTCATTGGCTGTAGGGTTGGTGATGTCTGCTCGGCCCAAGGGAATTGTCTGTATGTTTAGTTCAGAGGCATACTCTCTATTCAGCTTCTTTGCTTCATGTACAAAGCTGGGGCGCTTAAGGCGGTTCTTGGTGAATCCCTCAAGCCTGTTCCTCATGGGGTGATCTGGGAGCGACTTGTACTTTGTTTGCCTGGAGAAGGACTTTGGTTTGTCTTCTTTCATGAAGTGGTTGGATTCCAATCAGTTTCTCCATGAAGGCAATTGGTGTAGACTTGGTGGCCCCTGTGATAATGCGCAATGCCTGATTTTGTACTTTGTCTAAGGCTTGCTGGTTCGTCTTGGCTGTTGTGGACCATGTGGCTGAGCTATATTCCATTGTAGGTCGTACTGTGCCCTGATAGATGGTCTTCAATATTTGCTCATTCGCACCCCAGGTTGTTCCAGCAAGTTTGCGCATCATGGCTAGTTTTCTTCGTGCCGTCCCTTCTACACGGTTGATGTGTGGTTTCCATGTCTGCCGTTTATCAAACGTGACCCCAAGGTATGTGGCTTCGTCTTCCTCCTTCAGTAGTGTTCCAGCCAGCATAACCTTCCCAGCTTTCTGTTTTGTTGACAAGGTGAACAGTGTGGTAGACGACTTCTCCTTGTTGATCGTAACGCACCAGTCTTCGGCCCATGCTGCAAGTGTGTCCATAGCTCCTTGCATTCTGTACGTGGCTGTAGAGGCATGTTCTTCTTTGCACCATAGCACCAGGTCATCAGCATAGAGAGCAGCATAAACTCCCTTTGGCAGTTCAGACACTAGGTCATAGATGAAGACCAGGAAGAGTGTCGGGGACAGGACTCCACCCTGTGGGACACCATGGTGTAGCAGGAACTTCCTACTGTTGGCTCGGCTCAGGCTGACTCTGGCTCTTCTGTTGAATAGATAAGAGTTGATCCATTGCAGCATGGCCCCACCAACTCCATTCCTCATGAGCTTCACTTGTAGCCCTTCTGTCCAGACTTTGTCGAATGCTCTCTGTAGGTCGATCCATGCTGTAAGGACCACCTTGTTTTCTTGAAAGGCATCTTCGACTTCCTGTGCTAGGTATGTAGTCTGGTCTTCTGTGGAACGAAATTGTCGGAAACCAGCCTGTTCAGATGCCAGCAGGTCGTTGGTCTCCAGGTACCACTTCAGGCGTACATTCACAATCCTCTTCATTGTCTTTACTACACAGCTGGTGAGGCTGATCGGACGGTAGCTGGCTACCTTCTTTGGGTCCTTCCCTTTCTTGAGTATAGGGATCATTGTCGCCTCTCTCCAGATCTGAGGTAGCTGCCATTGTTTCCAGCTGTAGTTGTAGATGTCCAGGAGTTTGCACATTGCTGTATTGCCCAAGTGTGACAGCATCTCGTTGGTGATACCGTCTTGACCTGGAGATTTTTTTGTCTTCAGCTGTCTGAGAGCTGTCTGTAGCTCGTGTAGTGTCAGGCGCGAGTCCATACACACTGACGTACCCTTAGCTGTTTTTCTGCCCCTTTGTTCTTTTCTGGCTTCTCTCTGTCGTTCTCTGTTGATGGGGATGTCACTGACATCTCTGTAATTTTTGGCAAAGACATTTGCCGCTTGTTTGCCCATTAACAGCTCTCCTTCCTCTTCCAAGGTGACTGGGCCTCTCGCTTTGTCTTGGTCGTCGTTCAGTTGTTTCGTTAACCTCCACAACTTACGGCCATCTCTCTCGAGGTTAAGTGAAGCTGTCTTGTTTTTCCAGCTCTTTCTTTTGGGCCTCTAGCTTATGCCTGAGGAATTTGGCCTTGGCATGCTGTAGGTTGAGGTTTGCCTCCTGTGAGGGATTGTTTTCGGCTTCCAGTCTGGCTTCGGACAACTTGGTTTGCAGCTCCTCTAACTGCTCACTCCAGTATGGCTAGTAGTCTTTCCTCGCACCTCTAGGGATGGACTTCTGTGCTGACTTGAGGATACATTGATTAAAGTCTCTGACTATGTTGTTTATGTCTCTGCCTTCAACTCTGATGTCTTTGCAGAGTTCATCACTCACAGACTGGAAAAGGGACCAATCGGCCTTCTTGTAGTTCCATCTGGGTAGGCTAGATGACGTAGAGACAGTGTGGTCCAATATGAGGTGGACTGGGCGATGATCACTGCCTCCAAGCTGTTCAGAGACTTCCCTCTGGACATGTCCATGTATGTCGTCAGTACAGAAGGCAAGGTCAGGCGTTGATGTTGTGTGCCATCTTCTGGAGTACAAAGTTGGGGGATCCTCCGGCTGATTGATGAGATTCAGCCTGTTGTCATCCTGCAAGGTCTCCACTTCCTCTCCACGGCTGTCCAAGTGGTCATATCCCCAGCTTTGTGAGTGACTATTGAAGTCTCCAACAACCATGAAGTTTGTTGCCTCTGTTGGAATATGGTCTAGGGATAGAGCTTTGTCGTTTGGAGAGTACATGTTCACAAGAGTCAGTTCGAAGTCATTCTTTCTGAGGCTCAGTACTTGGAATTCCGAGTCATCCATATGCTTTTTAGTCTGGATAGCATTGATGTTGTTCCTGACTAATGTCATGATGCCTCCTTTCTTTCTACCAGCCCTGTCGCTTCGGAAGCACTGGTATCCTCTGACCTTAAAGGATTTCGCTGGTTGCAGGTGTGTTTCCTGAATGCAACAGACATTGATGTCATTCTCATGAAGGAAGTGCTGTAGTTCAGTCTTTTTGGAAAGTTCTGTTACATTTATCTGTTTTTAAGTTTCTTTCCGGAAACCGGATCATAAAATTTACACATGTATATCCTACTTTTTCCATTTGAAAGGACACAATTTTGAAATGACCAACTTGTTTTAAAGAGCACATAAATAGGTCAGTGGTCAGCGTGTCTGACTTTCGAGTTCAGACATTTGCAATGTTGATAGAATTTCTACATTCATCAAAAATACAAAGTGTTCACATTCCTAACTGTATTTTTTTAATTACAAAAATAAAAAAGAAAATTTTTTCTTGGTACAAATCTGCATTTATGTACTCATTACAAGGAAATAAAATGTTTTTGAAAATCTGCAGTCACTTCTTATTTATCTTACCCTTTGCTATTTTTAGGCTTATAGGAAGAAGTAAGTGATTCTAAACAACATTCACATTTATTTGAATGAAATAAATTTCTCCAGTTCTTGATACAATAAAATCATAAAACATTTATTAATGAAACAACTAGTCCTCGATAAAAAACGCTAGAAATTCCAAACATTTCCAATTACCTCCCTTTGAATTGAATATGTAGTGTTTTAATCCATTATTAAAGTGGTATCATTTAATTTCGAGGAGTCGAATTTTCGCGCAAAAGCCGCAAATATATATCTGCGCGGTAATAAATTCGCGCAAGTTTATTTTTCTTTTTAGACATAATTATACATAGTGTATTTTTGCTGGAATTTAAATTCGCGCATTTTCCTTAGCGCGAAATACGCGAAATTTAATCCCGCGGGAAATATAATGATACTACTGTAGTCATTTACCGAGGTCATGAACGGTAGTGCAATAAATTGGGCACCTCAAAAAACCCATTACAATTCTTTTTAGAGAGAGAGAGAGAGAGAGAGAGAGAGAGAGAGAGAGAGAGAGAGAGAGAGAGAGAGAGAGAGAGAGAGAGAGAGAGAGAGAGAGAGAGAGAGAGAGAGAGAGAGAGAGAGAGGAGAATCATGGTCGTTAAAGTTGGCGGAATTTGAAATTTCGAATAGTTACGTTGTGTAATAGGAAAATACACAGGGATTATTTTATCATACTTTGCTGGAAATAATTGTTCATGCATAAATATTTACAAATAGCATGTTATTGACTTGGACGCAAAATTAAAAAAAAATATTTTCAATGTTTAGTCATGCCAGTCGTGAATCTTGCCTTTTATTACCAACACGGGCATGGAAATGGCTCATAAAGGTAAAAATATAGGCTAAGAGATAAATGCATAAATAACTGAAAATAAGTTAGTGATTTAGTTCCACGAAAAATGAATTTCCTTTAAAATGATGTCATCTCGAAACTAATAAAAAAACTATTTTTAATACCACGCACATATTTGTGAACCAAACCAGGAAGTTGTATACAAAAAAATAGAATTTAGTAAAAATGGAATGAGTTCAATCGTGTGCATTTTATTATCGTTATATCGAATTGAATGTAACGCTCGTTTATTTTCGTGGAACTTAATTATGTGATTCCTTTAGAAGTTGTGTTTTAAGTTAACACCATATCATTAATGAAATAATGTCCCTGCTAACACGAGTCGGTCAAAAATAGAATAAAGGGTAAATTTTATTTACTTAATGGAAGATATAATTTTATCTATTTAGTACTTTTTAAATGCCTGCTTCCACACGGTTTTCCTTGGAATAACTGCAACCTGTAATCGCATTTATTTATGTTACTGATGCATATTGTTATTTGACAGTTTTACCCGCTTTCATTTGATAACTAATTATTGTCTAAGAGGAGGCCGTGCTCGCCTTGATGAATAGTTTACATTTGATAACAATTTCAACGTGCAAATACCATGATGGTCTAAACTCAGATTTTGGGGACATCCTTGATTATCGTTGCGGCCGTAAAGTCTCCTTTAAAAGGCATTGCTCAATGAGCAAAAACGAAAAATTCAAAATCTCTTGAACGGCACAATGCAGTTCCATCAAACATTGCACAATCCAATGCTTTGTGTATGTTTATTTTACATACTTTAAGAAAAGTTAGAACAGTAAAGAAAAATAGTTAGACCTAAAAATCCCTATAATTATATTTGCAATTTATCACAAAAACAAAGCAACACAAAAGAGCAATTCAAATGTCAAAATGCGTGAAATGATACTTAAAACATTATCTAAGGTCCTTATAAAGAAATTTCACTTGCGAAATCAACATTTTTATTTTATTGTCATCCATTTTCGCGACCAGGAAATTCAAGGCCAAGCACACTTTTACAAATAACTCTAAGTTCGCTTAGCGAGTTTATCTAATTCAAATTCTGCTTTCAAATTGATGTAAATGCGAAAAAATGGCGCTGTGACAAATGTTGAGAACAAGTTACGTTGTAAAAACCCGGTCCACAAAAATTAAATACACTGAAGCTGAATAACACTGATGTTTTAATTTTTTTATTTAAAAAATGTATTAATTCATCTGATACATGCCATACGTTCAAAGCATTATTAATTGTTTATTTAACAACAAGTAATAACGAATGATGATCTGATATAAATATACATGTATAACTGGTAGACTTAATGATTGCCTTTGAGATCAAATAGAGTGCCTGGATGTTGTGAGGTAGCTTCCTTGTTCATCCGTCAGTATTTTCCTGCAAAAAAGAAAATACATGTATAATTAAAACTTTACAAAGAAAATAGATAGAAATTTTGGTCGCGTATTTTGTGATTTTTCCATTAACCTTTGATGGTTGTTTAACTCGTGTTAAGCTCCGATGATTAATCTTTTTCAGAGCGAAAAACGTTTTTGCAGAATTGAAACTGGAAAGTGCATTTTTGAAATCACCGGAAGACCAAAACTTATTTAATTTGCATGACTGTTTTTCAGAAAAAAAACACTATGCATTCATAATGAAATAATTCTTATCTGTTGTATGCTTTTAAATGATCAAGAATGTCTTACTACATGGTAAAGGAAGGCAAGCTTTTGTTCGTCGGGA